>WOXC01005186.1:0-30000 GCA_011680675.1 Gymnobelideus leadbeateri | reverse complement strand
TCCCCTCCCCTGCAACCACTTCCCCTTGATTCTTCTACATGAGATAGTTTACTCTACCCTCTCTCTCCACATCTGCTCTTGCCACTTTCCTCTCTCACCTCTTAACTTCACCCCTTAAGTATCATCCCTTCCCATCAAATTCAACCTGTGCCCCCTATCCATGTATAACTGTAAACATATATACACACATTCACATATGTATTCTTATGTCCATATACCCTTCTTGAACTATTTTCATAATGAGAAAGGGTTCATCAGTCACAGTTATTGTTATTCCATGTAGGAATGTAAATAGTTCAACTTTGATAAGTTCCTTTTGATTTCTTTTCCCTGATTACCTTCTCAAGCATCTCTTGCTTCTTATGTCTGAATGTCAAATTTTCTATTCAATTCTGGTTTTTTCCTCAAGAATACTTGAAAGTCCTCTATGTCACTGAATGACCATATTTTCCCCTGAAACAAAATACTCAGTTTTTCTGGGTATGGGATTCTTGGTTTTAATCCCAGCTCTTTTGCCTTCTGGAATATCATCTTCCATATGCTTTGATCCCTCAGTATAGAAGCTGCCAGGTCCTGGGCTATTCTAATTGTGTTTCCACAATATTGGAATTGTTTCTTCCTGGCTGCTTGTAGTATTTTCTCCTTGATCTGGGGATTCTGGAACCTGGCTATAATATTCCTGGGAGTTTTCTTTTTGAGATCTTTTTCAGGAGGTGATCTGTGGATTCTTTCAACCTCTATTTTGCCCTCTGGGTCTAAAATATCAGGGCAATTTTCCTTGAGAATTTCTTGAAGGATGATTTCTAGGTTCTTTCTTTGATCATGGCTTTCAGGTAGTCCAATAATTTTTAAATTATCTCTCCTGGATCTATTTTCCAGGTCAGTGGTATTTCCCATGAGATATTTCACATTGCCTTCTAATCTTTCATTTGTTTGGATCTGTATAACAGTATCTTGATTTCTCATAAAGTTACTAGCTTCCATTTGCTCCAGTCTAACTCTGAAGGAATGAATCTCCTCAGTGAGCTTTTGGGATTCTTTTTCCATCTGGCAAATTCAGCTTTTAAGGCATTCTTCTCCTCATTGCCCTTTTGAGCCTCCTTTGCCATTTGAGTTAGTCTATTTTTAAGGTGTTATTTTCCTCAGTCAGGCTGTTGACTCTCATTTCATACTTTTCCTGCATCCTTCTCATTTCTCTTCCCAATTTTTCCTCCACTTCTCTTATCTGCCTCTTACGGTCCTCTATGGCCTGTAACCTGCTCATATTTTCCTTTGGGGCTTTTGGAGCAGTATTTCTTTTTTTTTTTTTTAAAGCAATTGGGGTTAAGTAACTTGCTCAAGGTTACATGGCTAGTCATTATTTATGTGTTGTTGCTCATTTTCTGAGGCCGGATTTGATCTCGGGTCATCCCAACTCCGAGGCCAGAGCTCTTACTCACTGTGCCACCTAGCTGCCCCTTTTAGGGCAATTGGGGTTAAGTAACTTGCCCAAGGTCACACAGCTAGGTTTTTGTTTGTGTGGGTTAAGTGTCTGAGGCCAGATCCGAACTCAGGTCCTTCTGACTCCAGGGCCAGCGCTCTACTCACTGCGCCACCTAGCCACCCCTGGAGCAGGATTTCTGACATCACAGTCCTCCTCCTGTTCCCTGCTTCAATCCTCTTTGCCCCCCAAATAGGAGTCTAATGTTGCATTTTTCTGTTTATTTTGTTTCCTTTGCCTAGGCATTTTGCCACTTAATTACTTGACTTTGGAGCTTATTGCCACAGTAGGACTCTGCCACCAGACAGGGGAGCTTCTGTCCCAAACGTTGGGGTTTTCACAACTTCCAGAGGTATTAGTTGGGTGGCCTCTGTGAAGCCTCCATATGCTTTGGCAAGCTGAATACCCACCCCAAGATCTCCCCCCCAGACTGCAATCCAGATCCAGGTAGGTTAAAGCAAGAGTGATTACCCGCCCCCCCCAGACTGATTGCTGGATCCCCCTACAGTTCTCAGACCAGGAGCTGGAGCTGCCACTGAAGCTGCAAAATGGTGACTGTGCCATGTCTCTTCTTTGACTTCTAGCCTGCAGGGGAAGAAGCCGATGGGTTCCCTAAATACTGGTCCCAAAGTCCATAGGGCACTAACCTCTCACTTTGTTCTAGGCATGTCTGTGTTGATAATTCTGGAATCACCACAGCTGCTGGTGTTCTGGCATCCCTCCAGCCAGTTGATGGCCCTGCCGCCCTGGGGCTAAAACCATGGCTCAGGCAGGCCTGGGCTTGGCTCCCAGAGCATTGTGCTGGCTACTCCCAGGGTGCTGCACTCTCTGCTCCCAGAGCACTGTGCTGGCCATTCCCTGCCAGGCTGCTGGGCTGTCCTCAGCAGGAGGTTAGCTTCTCTGTGTCGTTCTGTGGGTGCTGGAGCTCCAGAAGTTGTTCAGAGTCCCCTTTTACATGGTTTGGAAGTAGTCTGGTGGGAGAGCACCTCGGAAGTGCTGTTTCTACTCCACCATCTTGGCTCCCCCCAATTAATATTTTTCTTGGAGGCTTTTTTTTTTACTTTAAAAAAATGCTTTATTAACTTCTGTTTTACATCATTCATTTCCGCCAAATTTTGAGTTATAACCATTTTCCCCCCATTATTCCCCTACCCAACCTCCCAGAATAGCAGTCCTACAAGATATAGCTTCCTCCAATCTGCTCTCTCCCACACCTTCTCCCATACCCCCATCGACTTTTCCATTAGAGGAAGATGAATCTTTGTGTCCCAATGCCTGCACATCTTATCTCCCAATTATAGGCAAAAGAGTATTAATAATAGTATTTATATATATTTGAAACATCTAATGTTATGACCTCGAATTTCAGATCCATTTCCTTCCTCCCTTGTCACCCATTCCTTCTTGGGAGATAAGTAATTCAGTATATGTTGTACATGTCTAGCTATGCAAAACATTATCATGGTAGATATATTGTACAAGGCTGCCTATAATTCCCTCCCACTCATCCCACCCCCCACCTGGTCCATTCCCTACATGATCCTGTCCCTCTTCTATAGTGGGTACTTCCAACCTCCCCTCACCCCAAGGATGCCCTCCCATCCATCATCCCTCCTCTCATCCCCCTTCCCCCTATCCTGCTGCAGGTTGAGATATCCCATTTAGTATGTATGTCATTTTCTCCCTGAACCAAATTCAATGTGAATGTGGTTTTGCCTTTTTAGCCTTCCTTATTCTCCCCCTCCTTTGCAACCACTTCCCCTTGCTTCTTCTACATGGGATAGTTTACCCTACCCTGTCTCTCCCCATCTCCTCTTGCCACTTTCCTCTCTCACCTCATAATTTCATCCCTTGAGTATTCTCCCTTCCCAACAAATTCAACCTATGCCCTCTATCCATATATAACTGTAACCATATACACACACATTCACATATGTATTCATATGACCACACCCCCTTATTCCATTATTTTCATAGTGAGAAAGATATCATCAGTCACAGATATTACTAAGTGCTAAGTACCTGGTAGCTTGCCAATGCAAGGGGATCTTCAAATTCCATTACTATTACAATGATACCAAGAAAGTGGAAAAAGTCAAACACAAACTAAGCATCAACTGCTTTCTCATTATACTCTCTCCTGAGCATCACATACAGGCCAAACCAACGTCTTTTTCCTGGAACCCACACTAGGATCCTTTCCTATCCTCAGTGACTGTTAGCAAAACCTAATCCCTACTTTCCTCCTTCCTTTTCAGGAAGACATTTAAACTGACTACCTGTGTGTGGAAGAAAAAAAGAAGGAAACCAGATACTTTGTGCTAGGAAAAGTTCTAGTTTAGGGACCTCCAAGAATACATACATTACACCTAGATATCCTGCTGGAGTCCCTTAAGCCTACAAAAAGGAGATAGATGTTGGCTTAGCCCAGTCAGAAAAGAAAAGGATCAGAGCGAAGGAGAGCTAGAGCAGCAGTGTAGTGTGAGTAACTGCATCATGGCCAAAGAAAGGAGATTCAAACTGGACTAGGGACAGTCTAGTCCCAGCAGGATCTACAAGGTTAAAGTCTGATATAAGACCAATGAAAGAAAAGATCTTCAATTTGATTATCAGAAAATTTAAGTGAATTGTGATATTCTTCATTATTTCTACATCAGTAACCACAGAAGAGTGCTTATTGGTGATGTTAAAATAGCTCTTCTATGCTTTTGTGGGTTCTTGTCACCCCTTCTTAATCTCTTCTGCTTTTGTTAAATCTCTCCCAAAGTTTTCTTTTATCATGCCCTTTTTTGCATGACACTTTCCCTCCATTACACCAATTTTCTTGAAGAGATCTTTTGTCTTTCCCATACTATTGTTTTCTTCTGTTTCTTTGCATTACTTAAACCTTCTTGTCTCTCCTTGCTGTTCTCTGGAATTCTGCCTTCATTTCAGTATATCTTTCCCTGTCTTTTTCCTCAGCTATTTTCAAAACTTCGTAAGACAGCCATTTTGATTTCTTGCTCTGCTTTTTTTTATTGCTGCTTCCTGTACAATATTTTGAATCACTGTTAATAGTTCTTCAAATATTCTATCTACCAGATCTAATCCTTTAAATCTATTCATCACTTCCTCTTCACATCCATAAGGGATTTTATTTAGGTCATGCCAGTATGGTCTTATGGTTCTCTTGGATTGCTTTAATTTAATTCTGAATTGTGCCATTTCTACTTGCATATCCAGTACTTACCACAGTGCCCAGAACATAGCATGAAGTTAATAATTTATTTTGTTTAAAAAAATTTAATGCCAGTCTATCAAAAGGGCAGATAGGTGGCCTAGTAGATAGAGCATTGGACTTGGAATCAGGAAGATTCATCTTCATGAGTTCAAATCTGGCCTCAGATACTCAGGCACAAACTGTGTGAGTTTGGGTAAGTCATTTAACTTTTTTCCCTCAGTTTCTTCATCTGTAAAATGAACTAGAGAAGTAATGGCAAACCACTCTAGTATCTTTGCCAAAAAATCTCCAAATGGGGTCATGTAGAGTCAGACATGAATGAAAAATGATTGAAAATATTTAGTCTACCCAAAATAGATATAACCTCAAACTGGGATCCACAAGCTCTGGTTTCCAATCTCATTTCTTCTATTTAATAACACATACAAGTCACTTCAGTTCTCTGAACTTCAGTTTTCCCTGGTAGAAAAATTTTAAGTTTGTCTACATTATAAATAAGGTCCCTTCTACCACTATAAGCCAAATAAAGACAATTCTATCTTGGTTACATGATACAAAGAATATTCAAAGACAGTTTTGCCCTTCCCCAAGAAAAGTGGTCAGAACAGAACGTAAGAATCAAATGGTAGCCTCAATAACCCCCACCTGTGGGAACTTGTATAGTTCCAGGAGTGTCCCCATATGGATGGATAATGCAGATGTGGCTCCTCCAATGACAGCCACAGACTTGTGCTGCTCCTCACAGTTGTAATTAGGGATGGTCTGATTTTGCCCTGACAGGACCCTCAGGGAGTTCTCCAAGGTCCTGGCATCACTGTGGTAGGTGTTGTAGAGGTGAAATCCCAAGGTAATATTGGGGAGCAGAGGAGGATTCTGGTTTATCTCCTCTATAGCAAACATCAAAACCAAGGCTTGCTGGTAGTTCTTGTGCAGCCACCTAAATTGAGAATGAGAAGATCTTGAAACCATAAATAAGTCACTCAGATTCAAGGATTACTTGGGGTCTCCTTTGGACATTGAAAAGTTAAATTTCAGAGGCCAGATTTTAGGCACAAGTCCTGCCTTTCATGGAATTAGAGACCCACAATTTTAGTGGGATAGGGATAGAATCTCAACAACCACCTAGTGCAGTCCATAACCTAAAGACATTCTCACTATAATCTGCTTATTGGTTGGTTGATTGGCTGTTGTCCTTCATTCTCAAAGAGGATCAAAGTGACATCACCATGATAGAATGAATTTTCAATGTGTCTGACAGTAGCTGATCAGATCAACATGAGTTCAGAATGCTCTACCACCGGTCGGGCACAAATAGTTCATGTGAACATTTCGGGTGGAATCTCCAAATTTGTACATCCTGTGTTTCCTTTGAGTTGACTCAATTCTGCTTTGCTCACAGAGCATAACACCTTCTCTGATGTAGGCATACTATGCTGAACAGTTCTGTGCCACTTTCTCCTATGTCACACAATCAGTTCCAAAGAGTTTTGAATGTGGTGGATAAGTTAATTTATCTTGGTAATGTACTTTCCAGAAATGTACACATTTATAATGAGGTTGACACACACATTGCCAGAGCTAGCTCAGTGTTTGGGAGTCTCTAAAGGAAAGTATGGGAGGGAAGAGGTATTAGACTGACTATCAAACCCAAGATCTACAGAGTTGTTGTGCTGACCTCATTGTTTTATGCCTGTGAAACCTGGGCAATCTACCAGTACCATGGCAAGAAACTAAATTGTTTCCACTTAAATTATATTAGGAAGATTCTGAAGATTACCCAATAGGATAAGATACCAGATACTGATGTCCTTACTTGAACTAAACTGCCAAGCATTCAAACTGTTTCAGAGAGCACAACTCCAATGGACTGGCCACATTGTTCAAATGCAAAATGTATGTTTGCTAAAAGACTGTTTTATGGAGAACACACAAAGAGAAAGTGTTCACATGGTGGTTAGAAGAAGTGATACAAGGACACTCTCAAGGTCTCTCAAGAACTATCATGTTCCCAGTAATGCTGAATGATATCAAATGTGGGGTAATACAAAATTTCTGAGGCATTTCATTGCACTTCTGGATGCCTTTCATTGTCAGAGTTCTCCTATTATACACTTACACATGAACACATGGACAGTCTAAATTGACTTCTTTCAATTTTCCATTTATTGCCCCTGATTTT
Organism: Gymnobelideus leadbeateri; assembly: GCA_011680675.1. Lineage (NCBI taxonomy): Eukaryota > Metazoa > Chordata > Mammalia > Diprotodontia > Petauridae > Gymnobelideus > Gymnobelideus leadbeateri. Next base: position 23,121 of record WOXC01005186.1, on the reverse strand, counting down.
GCCATATAGGGGCAAAAAATGAAGAACTCTGATGTCTCTTTAATAAGACAGTCTTTCAACTACTTGGAGATAGCAATGATGTCCCCCTGAGTCTCTATATCTTAGGGAAAAACTTTCCTAATTCTTTGAACTGACCTACTATGACATGGATTCAAGCTATTCATCATCCTAGAAAGTCTATAGATGTGGAGCCAGTTGGCAGAGTGAGAGTGGAGCCAAAACGACAAAGTAGTAGGAACCAATATAGCTGAAGCTCTGTACAAAATCCTTGAACTAGATCAAATCCTTATGAAGAAATCCAGGAAATAGAGCCAAGATGGTGGAAGGAACTTTTCTAAGCTCCTCCATGAATTCTATAACTAACCTTTAAAAAGTGAATCTAAACAGATTTTAGAGTGACAGAATCCACTGAGAGATGGATTGTGGCAGATTCCCAGCCCAGAAAAGTGTCCACATAAGTCTGGGCAGGGGAATCATGGAGCAAGCATGGGCTACACCAGCACAGACCTGAAAGCAGACAACAGCAGAGTGAAAGTAAGCCCCAGCCAGCAGACTCACCCACCCTAAGGGCAATTCAGAGCAATCTCACCACAGGACAGAGGATTTGGAGGAACCATATAGGAGAAAGTGCAGGACCCACAGCAGCAACAGCAGCTTCTCTTGGGGCTATCAACCCACAGCCTGGATATTTAAAACTCACATACCAGAACTTCCAGGAGCCAAGAGGGCAGAGTAAACCCTAGCTGCTCTGATTACCCCCTCCTGACCCAGAAAACCCAGATATAAATGTCCCACCCAGAGAAAATCCTGAAACTGTAGAAACAGCCTTGAGGAAGGGTATAACTGAAGCAGTATGGAGTCTTAAGTGAAGGGTAGGTAGCTTGTCCCAACAAGCCCCACCTCAGCTGACCAGCAGGAGCTCCCCAAGCCTTGGGGGAGGGGGGGGGTGGAGTCAGCAAGCTCTAACAACACAAACCCAGGTGTTCCTTAGCACCACCAGTAGAATATGCAGACACCAGTTCTGTCTGGCCATCAGCTGCTGAACCTGCCTGAGCTGTAGCCCAGGGGCACAAAGGCAGGAAGCTGAAGTGGCGAAACCACCCCTCCCCCACAGGTTACTCTGTGGGCCTCAGGTTAAATCAGGGGAAACACTGAGAGTCCTGGCCTTGGCCTCAGTCTAGACAACCAGAGGCTACAGCAACAACCAAGCCCCTACTTCCCAACCTGAGAATCACAGCACATCTGTACCGAAGAAACAGAAATCCACTCTAAAAATTCAGCACATAGGCAATCACAGTGGGCAAGAAGGAGTCTGTGAAAGCAAGAATGATATGATCCTAATATAGTGAGCAAGAACAACCAAATTCAGGGGAAACCTGGACTCTATACTCATATCTGAGACCACAGAAACAAATATGAACCAGTCTCAAGCCCAAAAAGCATTCTTGGAGGAAATCAAGAAAGATTTTAAAAGCCAAATTAGAACAGGAGAAGATAAATTTAAACCTACACTGACCAGATTTGGGGAAAAAAATCTCACTGAAAAACAAATTCTTAAAAAGGAAAATTTTTGAAGTGGGACAGAAGGTTCAAAATCTAACTGGAGAAAATAGCTCCCTAAAAAATGAAAACTGAACATGTGGAAAAGGAGTTTCAAAAACTAACTGAGGAAAATAATTCACTAAAAATTAGAATCAGTCAAATTGAAGCTAAGGACTCTATGATGCATCAAAAGTCAAACAAAACGTAAAGATTGAAAAATTCAAAGAAAGTGTAAAATATCTCCCTGAAAAAATGACTGACCTGGAGAACAGATCTAGGAGAGATAACCTAAGAATTATTGGTTTAATGGAAAGCCATAATGAAAAAAGTAGCCTGGACAACATCCTCTAAGAGACTGTCAAATAAAACTGTCCTGAAGTCCTAGAATCAGAGGGTAAAATAGTTATTGAAAGAATTCCCTGGACTCATCCTGGAAGAGATCCCAAAGTGAACACTCCAAGAAATTTACTAGCCAAATTCCAGAATTACGAGGTCAAGGAGGAAATACTGCAAGCAGCCCAAAAAGAAGAAATTCAGATACTGTGGAACTACACTCAGGATTACACAGGACCTAGAAGCTTCTTACATTAGAAGATCAGAGGGATTGTAATTTTATATTTCATAAGGAAAAAGACTGCAACCAAAGATCAACTACCTGGCAAAACTGAGTACAAACTTTCAGGGAAGGAAATGGTCATTTAATGAAATAAGGGATTTTCAGACTTTCCTGATGAAAAAGCCAGAGCTCACTGGAAAATTGGATCTCCAGTTACAAGACTCAAGAAAGAAAAAGGTAAATAAGGAAAACACATACTCACACACATATAACTTGTGACTCAATAAGAGCAAACTGTCTACATCCCTATATGAGAAGCTGATACCTGTCAATATTGAAATTTGTATAATTATCATGACATTTAAAAGGGATATACATAGATAGATAGCTTGGGTACAAATGAAGTAATCTGATGAGAAGAAACCTTACTAAAGTATAAAAAAGATGACAATGGGAGAAAAGGAAAGGATGACATAGAAAAAGGTAAATTATGCCACACAAAAAGGCATAAAAATATACTATAGTATAAGGGAAGAAGGGATGGAGATGAACATCATATGAAATTTATTCTCATTGGTTCTGGTTCAAAGAGGGATCAACATAATTGGTTAAGTTTAAGATTCTAACATGAAAAGACACAAAAACTTATTTTAATAGAGGGAAAGGATGGAGGGAGAGGAGCAGTATATGAAATATACTCTCATAGCTTGGGGTTCAAAGAGGGAATAACATACTCCATTAAGTATAAAAATCCATTATTATTTTGCCCAATTGTATGCACGTAAATTTGCCAATCTTAGTGAAATGGATGAATATTTACAAAAATATAAGGTTGTGACACAAATATGTTACTGATACCTAAATCAGGAAGAGACAACATGGAGAAAGAAAAATATACACCAGTTTCCCTCATAAATATGGATACAAAAATTTTAAATAAAATATTAGCAAAAATAAAACAGCAACCTATCACAAGAATAATACACTTTGGTCAGGGAGGATTTACTCCAGGAATGCAAGGATAGTTCAATAGTAGGAAAACCATTTGTATAATTGATCATATCAACAATAAAACTAACAGAAACCATCTGATTATATCAATACATGCAGAAAAGGCTTTAGACAAAATACAATATCCATTTCTATTAAAAACACTAGAAAGTACAGGAACAAATGAGGTCTTCCTTAAAATAATAAGTAAAATCTCTTTAAAGCCATTAGCAAATATTATATGCAATGGGGATAAGCTAGAAGCATTTCCAATAAGATCGGGGGTGATTCAATTTAATAGTAGAAATGTTAGCAGTAGCAACTAGAGAAGAAAAAGAAATCGAAGGAATCAAATTAGGCAAAAAAGAGACTAAGCTATCATTCTTTGCAGATGATATGATGATATACTTAGAGAATCCTAGAGAATCAAGTACAAAACTACTTGAGACAATAAACAAATTTGGCAAAGTTGCTGGATATAAAATAAACCCACATAAATCCTCACCATTCCTATATATTTCTGATGAAATCCAACAACAAGAGATAGAAAGGTAAATCCCATTTAAAGTTACTGTAGACATTATAAAATATTTGGGAATCCACCTGCCAAAACAAACCCAGGACTTATATGAACATAATTACAAAAGATTTTTCAAACAAATAAAGTCAGATCTAAGTAATTGGAAAAACATCAATTGCTCATGGCTGGGTCAAACTAATATAATAAAAACGACAGTTTTACCTAAAATAAATTACATATTTAGTGCCATACCAGTCAATCTATCAAAACATTACTTCATAGAGCTAGAAAAAACAGTAACAAAATTCATTTGGAAGAACAAAAGGTCCAGAATATCAAGGGAATTAATGAAAAGAAATGCTAGGGAAGGTGGCCTAGCCATACCAGATTTTAATCTGTATTATAAAGCAGCAGTCATCAAAACTTCTTGGTACTGGCTGAGGAATAGTATAGTGGATCAATGGAATAGACTGGGTACATGAGACTCAGCAGTCAATGACTATAGTTATCTACTGTTTGATAAACCCAAAGACCCCAGTTTTGGGGATAAGAACTCACTATTTGGCAAAAAACTGTTGGGAAAACTGGTATATAATATGGCAGGAACTGAGCATAGACCAATATCTAACACCATATACCAAAATCCAATCTAAATGGGTGCACTCTCTAGGTGTAAAGGCTGATACTGTAAACAATCTGGGAAAGCAAGGAATAGCTTACCTGTCAGATTTATGGAGAGGGGAAGACTTTATGGCCAAATAAGAATTAGAGAGCATTATAAAATGCTAAATGGATAATTTTGATTACTTTGAATTAAAGAAGTTTCTGTACAATCAAAGCCAATGTCACCAAGATTAAGAGGTAAGTGGGAAATTGGGAAAGAATGTTTATAACTAATGTCTCTCATAAAGGCCTCATTTCTAAAATATACAGAGAACTGAGTTAAATCTATAACAATACAAGTCATTCCCCAATGATAAATGGTCAAAAGATATGAACAGGCAGTTTTCAGAGGAAGGAATTAAAGATATCTATAAGCATATGAAAAAAATGCTCTAAATCACTATCGATTAGACAAATGCAAATTAGAACAACTCTGAGGTACCACATCTCACAGGTCAGATTGGCTAAGAGGATAAAATAGGAAAATGATAAATGCTGGAGAGGATGTGGAAAAAATTGGAAGACTAATGCATTGTTGGTGGAGTTGTGAACTAATTCAACCATTCTGGAAAGCAATCTGGAACTATGCCCAAATGGCTATAAATAAGTGCATACCCTTTGACCCAGCAATACCACTTCTAAGGTTGTATCACAAACATATCATTGAAGTGGGAGGAAGACCCATATGTACAAATATTTATAGCAGCTCTTTTTGTGGTGGCAAAGAATTGGATAGTAAGAGGATGCCCATCAATTGGAGAATGGCTAAAGAAGTTCTGTTATATGAATGTAATGTACTGTTTTGCTATAAGAAATGAGGAGCAGACAGACTTCATATTTACCTGGAAGGACTTAAACAAGCTGATGCTTAGTGAGAAGAGTAGAACCAGGAGAAATTTGTACAAAATTACAGACACAACATATGTGTGATGACCAACTTTGATAGACTGGACTCTTCTCAGAAATGCGAGGTTATGATACAACTCCAGAAGTCTCATGATGGAAAGAGATGCCTACATTCAGAGAAAGAACTGAAAGAGCAGAGTTTGAATGCAGACTGAAGCAAGCTACCTGCTCTCTTTCTTTTTCTTGTTTAGTTTTGTTTCCTCTTCCCCATTGTTCATTCCATATGTAATAATCATTCTTTACAACCTGACTAATATCTAATGTGAAAGTATGTGTGGATCCTCTCCTTGCTTGCATGCCAGCATGGGGAGTGAGGGCATGAAGTGGGAGGAGAGGGAGGGGGAGAAAATCTGAAACTCAAGAGATTTTGGAACTGAATTTGTAAACTAAAGTAAACAAACAAATCAATAAAGACCCCCCCAAAAAAGAAATCCAGAACAGGTCACAGTAAGTCATTTCTCCAGCTTAGTTTGTCATAGAAAGATAGAGAGATCCGTATGTTTTGGAGACAGGGTTAGAACAAAGATATATTCCAAGCACTCCAGTGCCCAGGGAAAGGGTGAACACCAAAGCCAGAAGAGACCCCAGATCAGTCCTTGAAATGCAGCACGCCCATACTAGAAATTGTCATGAAGGTAGCTGTGAACTGGTAGCTTTGCTGCCTGCTAGCCACTTCTGGATCACAGACCCAGGCAAGATCCAGCAGGGCACGTGTAAATCGACTATGGCTTTCCCAGATAAGGAAGCCTTTGGTGTTCTATCAGTATGGAAGAGCAAAAGGCAGTGGCAGCAGTGTGACTCCGATTACAGACTCAGAACAGGATCTCATTTACATCAAAGCCAGTTAGCAGAGAAATAATCAAAAGAGGAATCGCAGACCAAAAAGGAGCCTAGAATTCTGCAACTTTAAACTATCGGGGATTTCTAGCTGCTGAGGGCCTGAGTCTAGCTGGTTTATAGGAACTGCATCCAGCAGCGACCTATTCTTTCTTGCATCCAAACTTAGGTCAGGAACTTTCCAAGCTGAGACCTGGAGGGCAGCAATTAGACTTTGCTTTGGATAAGACTATTCAGAGAAGGTAGGAGGTACAGAGGTTAAAGTGTTGGGCCTGGAGTCAGGAAGTCTCATAACTGTGTGTTCAAATCCAGCCTCAGATACTCGCTAGCAAGCCACTTAACCCGGTTTCCTTCATTTCCTCATCTGTAAAGTGAGCTGGAGAAGAAAATGGGAAGATAGTGGAGTGCCAGTATCTTTGCCAAAAAAACCCCAAATGGGATCATGAAGAGCCCCATGGAAACTGGGTATAGACCAATGTCTCCTACCACGTACTAACAGAAAGTATAAATGGATACATTTGTTTATTTAGCCATTATTTAGAAATAAAGGGTGATATCATAAGCAAACTAGAGCAGCATGGAAAGATGTTCAAGGCCAAACAACAGCCTAATCAGCACAAAGACCAACCAGAATTCCCAAGGACTCTTGATAGAGCCCACTATCCATGTGAATATAGAGAACTGATGGAACCAGAGTGAAGATCAAAGCATATTTTCTTTTCCTTTCTTTTTTTTGGACATAACTAATGAAAGAATTTGTTATGCTTGACTCTACTTATTTGTAACAGGTTTGGTTTCTCTTGTTTTCCCAATGGGTAGATGAGGAGAAAAGAAAGAATTTAGAATTAAAAACTTAAAACAGTTGAATTAAAAAAAAAAAAACGTTTCTGGAAGAACTAATCCAGATGAGATGACTTTCATTAAGGATCATTTTAATGTCTTATATTTGAGTTCAGAAAAAAATCATTTCTCAATAAGATAAAAAATCATGGCTAGATATCAGTTTGTGTCAATAATGTTAGTGCACGTAGTTGACTAGACTCTCAATTTGAGACACATACATGACTTGGCAGCCAAAATTTCATTGAGATTTGGGGGTCCATTTTGCAAAACCAAATCTGACATATAACATTCAATTGTCACAAGTTAAGGTCACTGTTAATTGGGAAACTTTTCTCTTTTTCTTTTTGGAGGTAGGAAGGCAAGGCAATTGGGGTTAAGTGATTTGCCCAAGGTTACACAGCTAATAAGTATGTCAAGTTTCTGAGGCCAGATATGAACTCAGGTCCTCCTGACTCCCAGGTCGGTGCTCTATTCACTGCACCACTATCTGATCCACTTTATCTTTCTTTAAAAAAAAAAATGTTTTCTTTGTTTTAATCAGTCAAAATCTCTTTTCCACTCCTCCCAATGGAGAACATAAGAAAAACAAAGCCCATTACAATGATGGAAATAGACTGCATCCAAAATAAAGTCTCATTCTGCATTTTGAGTCCTTCACCTCTCTGTTATGAGATAGGTAGCATATACTAACATACGTACTACATGTTTCCCTAGGAATTGAAGTCAAATGCAGCTGGTTTGTAGGTTACAAATGACACAAAAACAGAGGGACAAGTGATACACAGGATGGTAGTCATGATCAAAAATAAATATGGTAAGTGAAAACATCAGGCTAATTTAAAGAAGATTCTATTTGCTGGATATAAAGGTAAAATATTGTACTTGTCCTAAAAAAAAGTCTTCACACATATCAGTGGAGACTTGGCTCTATAATTGTTTATCTGGAAAATATCTGAGAGATATGTAATCCATCAACAGGTTATGGTCATCACAAAAGAATACAAATATGTAGTAGTAAGGAAAGCCAAGATTTAAGTCACAGGGCAGAGTCACAGTAATTCTGCCCTGAGCAGACAATCTCTAGAGTAGCATTTTTCCTATGGAGCAATGTATCTTAGGAATGACGTTCAAAACTTAAGAGTCCTCAGAGAACAATTAGAATGGGAAAGGACTTTAAATTCATGCTAACATGAATCAGTTGAAGAAAATAGGGTGTTAATTTGGAGATGAACACGATTGCTGCCTTCAGGAATGTTAAAGGCTGGTATGTAGAAGAAGAATGAGTTATATTCTGTATCATAGCAGAGGACAAAATCAGGAATGATATCAGTTAGTAGTAAAAATTTAGACTAGATCTGAGAAACAGCTTCCTAACACTAAAATCATATTCCAAAACAAAATGGGCTGCCCAAGGAAGTAATGAAATGCTCTTCTTTGGAAGTCATTAAGCAAAGGCAAGATGGCCACTTTGGAGTATTTTGCAGTGGGGTTTCCTTTGAGCTATGAGATGGACTGATGTTTGCTGAAGGTCTGCCCAGTTCTGAAGTTTTATGATTTTGTGGGTGGTTGTTAAATTTTTTATGCATAATCTCTAATAAGGAGGAACTCACATCATAACTTCCCAAGGAAAGATTTTTACAAAGAACTATTAGGAAGTTTTCCCTTACCTCAAGTCAAAATCCACCATTTGATGTGTTGTAATGTAATTTTATGCCTTGTAATGCCCTCTAGCACTATAGAGAATAAGTGTAATCTTTCATATCAGAGATCTTCAAATACTTAAAGGAAGCTGAAATGCATACTTAGAGTATTCCCTTCTCCAGATAAATAAGGAGATTGGAAAAGATAGTCACAAAGAAAAAAAAAGAGACAGAATAGCATGGGGAAATGTACAACAGGGAGTTAGTGGAGAAGACCCACATTCTTTCCTAACGGTAACCCTTAACCTTCCTTAAAGCACTGCTCCCCTCCAATCACTTTATTCATTGACTCACCAATCACCTTACATGATAACTACAGGGGCCAGGGATGCTCTTAGGGCTGGCATCTCTACTCTATTATACCAGATCAGTGTTTCTGGAAAGCAACCATTCTCCCATTTCTAAAATATAGACTTTCACCAAGTCCTGAATGTGTCACATCACCCTTTCCCAATGGGGCTAAACTGGCACTTCAGCTCTCTACAGATACTGGGTTATTTTGGTCATGTCTGATGCTTTCTGCCCCCGCCATTTGGCATTTTCTTGCAAAGATACTGAAGTGGTTTGCCATTTCCTTCTCCAGCTGATTTTACACATGAGGAAACTGAGGCAAAGAGGGCTAAGTGACCTGTCCAGGGTCACAAACTAGTAGTATCCATGGCTAGCTTTGAACTCAGGTCCTTCTGACCCCAGACCTAGCACTCTAGCCACTGTACTACCTAGCTACCCCTTCTCTTCAGATACAAAGTTTCAATCTATTGCTTTGTGACACAAGGTGGCACAAAGACCTGAGAAAAATACAGCATCTAGTAACTATGGTGGTGGAAGCTAAGAAATACCAGCTGGTGGAAATGTCACCAGACTCCACAGTTAGAGAACCTCTTTGAGGTTTCTGAGAAATGGCAGGCATTCCAGGAATCAGGTATGTTACTCCCCAGATTCTGGGTTTAAGAGAACACATGGAAGGCACTTGAGTTACCTTATGGTCTGAGTCAGTACAGTACATTGTTTGACGTTCTAGTTCAATGAGACTGGATTACATGTGCAATCCTATTTAGGATCAGGTGGCTCCCATGAAATGGAAAACACCAGAGTACCTCACAAAGGCCATTAGTTTCCAAGGTGGTTCTATGACAAAATAAATCTGCATTAACAAAGCATGCTGTAGGGATGGAACTGGGGGTCATTCATGTCTAAATATCTGAAAGACAGCCTATGTGTCCAGTATTGGCCACACTCACCATACATTCATATCATTAATTCTGACATTATGGCTTACAAACACAGTATCTCCAAAATATTTATGCCAAGGATAGAAAATGCCCATTCTCCAGATTGTGGCTTGCAATTTGATGTAGAACCTATAGAGATTTTCCAGCAGTGTATATGTCTTGGAATGGCACATGAAATCTCAGTGGACTCAGAATCAAAAAGAAAGAGGAAAGCAGGTTGGAATACTTCATAGGAAGTTGCAGAGGACCTTTAATGATTCTGAACCTTCTACATTAAAGGCAAGCCAGTCTTTTCAATATGAGTATTCTACCAGCGTTGTGGGATTTTGAAACAAGGAACATTATAGGTGACAAGGAAATAAAAAATTAGCATCATTAAGGGAATGTAAATGATGTGTTGTAATTATAAACAAGCAACAGCATATCATATTTTTAATGAGGAAGAATTGAGATGAAGGAACTTAACAAAAACTGTTAGGTTCATAAAGATGGGCTAAGAGGTGGCAAAAAGTGAGATTAGCCCTTGGATATGGCCCAGGTATTCTGGAGGGTGAGCATGATGCCAGGTGAGGAAGTTAGCCTTGTCATGGTCTTATGGGAACACATGAGAAAGAGCATGGATAGGCATGAAGAGGCTACCACAGCCACCACTAGGTGGCATGCATGCTTATTGAGGGCACAGATCCTTTTAAGACACACAGGTTTTTTTACTCACCAAGCAAAACTAATAAAAATGCAGCATATTCAACAATTTGTTTTACAAATGACAATTATTTAATTAAACTCCCCCAATATTGTTGTTCACTATGATAACCACTATGAACATTGATTTAAAAACTAGTGAAAATTCTTGGGAACAAAAAAAAATGAAAATACTGATTCATAGCTTGACTTCATGTTGGGCACTATTTGTATAAGCACATTCATATGACTATTCCAGCTCCAAGGAAGAGCAGGAAGGCAGGAAAAAACAAAATAACAAGACGCAATAATAAAAATTCCACTTGTCTAAGACAATAAGACAAGGGATCTCTTTCAGGAGGAGACCAGTGATAATAAAAACAATAAGAACCAAACTGGTTTGGTTCACCCTTGAGCCAACCATGTAGAAAGTTCCCCTGCAGCTTGGACTAGAGAGCAGACTACAGCAGAAAGAGAAGGCACCCCAGCCAGCAGACACACCCACCCCAAGGATGATTCACAGCCATCTCACCAGCTTCTCAACACTGGACAGAAGGTTCCATCACATCTGGGTAAGAGAAAGCTCAGGGCCCACAGTAGAGAAAGCAGCTTCTCCTGGAGCTATCAGCCCCCAGCCTGGAAGTTTACAAATCACCTGCCTGATTTTCCAGGGGCCAGGATGGCAAAGTAACCGCTGGCTATTCTGATTCCCCCTCCATGACCAAGAAAACCCATAAATGTCCCACCCAGAGTAAAATCCTGAAATAGCAGAAATAGCCTCAGGCTCAGGAGTCACAGAGAAAGGGTGTAACTGAGTCAGTAAGGAGTCTGAAGAGAAGAGGGGGAGGGGTCCAACAAGACCCACCTCACCTGACCAGCAAAAGCCTGCCTGAGCTGTAGCCCAGGGGCAGAGAGGCAGAAATCTGAAGCAGCCAGATCAGCCTTCCACCACAGATGACTCTGTAAGTCTCAGGGTAACTCAGGGGAAATACTGAGAATCCTGGCCTTGGCCTCAGTCTAGACACCCAGAGGCTACAGTACACAAAGCCAATAACCAGGCACCTAGCCCAGCCTGAGAAGCTTGGGTCAGATCCCTCTGTACTCTAGGAACAGAAATACACTTTAAAGAACAGGAAAGAGGCTATTACAATGGGCCAGAAGCAACTTGCAAAGGGAAAACCAAAGAAAATAGAATCCTATTATTCTGAACAAAAAGAATCACTTTCAGGAAACATCAGGGACTCTGTGTCCACACTTGAGACCACAGTTGGAAATATGAACTCATTTCGAGCACAAAAAGCATTCTTGGAGGAGCTCAAGAAAGCTTTTAAAAGCCAAATTAGGGAGGTAGAAGATAAATTTAAATCTACAGTGACAAAAATGGAAAAAAGTCTCACTGAAGAAATAAATCCTTAACAAGTAAAATTAGTGAACTAATTGGAGAAAATATGTCCCTAAAAAAGGCCCTTCCAAAACTAACTGAAATGAATAATTCGCTAAAAATTAGAATCAGTCAAATTGAAGCTCAGGACTCTATGATGCACCAAGAGTCAATCAAACAAAACACGAAGATTGAAAAATTGGAAGAAAGTGTAAAATATCTCACTGGAAAAACAACTGACCTGGAGAAGAGATCTAGGAGAGGTAACTTAAGAATTATTGGTCTACCAGAAAGCCATGATGAAAAAATCAGCCTGGACAACATCCTCCAAGAGATTGTCAAAGAAATCTGTCCTGAAGTCCTATAATAAGAAGGTAAAATAGTTATTGAAAGAATTCACCTCACTTCTCCTGAGAGAGATCCCAAATTGAAAACTCCAAGAAATATAGTAGGCAAATTGAAGAATTACATGATTAAGGAGAAAATATTGCAAGCAGTCAAAAAGAAATAATTCAGATATTGTGGAACTACAGTCAAGATTTCACAGGACTTAGCAGCTTCTACATTAAAAGATCAGAGGGATTGGGATTTGATGTTTTGTAAGGCAAAAGAGTTAGGACTGCAACCAAAAATTAACTACCCAGCAAAACTGAGCATAATTTTCAGGCAAGGAGATAGTTATTTAATGAAATAAGGGACTTCCAGACTTTCCTGATGAAAAAAGCCAGAGCTTAATGGAAAATTTGATCTCCAATTACAAGACTCAAGAAAGACATAAAAAGGTAAACAAGGAAAAAACACACACATACACACATGCACACAAGCACACTCACTCACACATGCAAATAAATTGGGGTGCAATAAGAGCAAAATGTTTAAATCCATATATGAGAAGCTGATAATTGTCAATATCAAAATTTATGTGATTATAATGACCTTTAAAAGGGTTATATACAGATAGAGGGTGTGGATATAAATGAACTAATCTGATGATAAAAAAAACCTTATTAAGGGGGTCAAAGGGACTGTAATGAGATAAAAGGAAAGGATGAGAAAGAAAAAGGTAAATTATGCCATACAAAGAGGCATGAAAACACACTATAGTAGAGGGGAAGGAAAGAGGGAGAGGAACATTAATTTTAAGATTCTTACTGGGAAAGACACAAAAACTCATTAAATAGAGAGAGAGGAGCACTATATGAAATTTACTCTCATTGGGGTATTAATATACTCTGATAAGTATAAAATCTATTGTGTCCTATAGGCAGTAAGAGGATAAGGGAAGGATAAGTAGTGGGGGACTAGAAGGGAGGGAAAAAGCAGTAAGGGGAGAGGGTAGGTAAAGAAGGGGGATCACAGGGAGGGAACACTGAGGAAGGCAGTGGTCAAAAAGAAAAGTCTTAAGGAGGGGAAGGGAGAAGGAAGAAACAAAAACATAAGCATGGGAGGGAATAGGATGGAGGGAAAGAGACAGATAGCTATCATTACTGTGAATGTGAATGAGATGAACTCTACCATAAAACAGAGGTGTATAGCAGAACGGATTAAAAACCATAGAGCGAAGATGGTGGAGTAGAAACAGCATTTCCAATGTGCTCTGCCCCACACAAATTTCAATTAATGTGAAAGGGAGCTCCGAACAACTTCTGGAGCCACAGCACCCACAGAACGGCACAGAGAAGCTAACCTCCTGCTGAGGACAGCCCAGCAGCCCTGCATGGAGCGGCCAGCGCAGCGCTCTGAGAGCAGGCAGCACTGCGCGCTGGGAACCGACAGCACAGTGCGCAGAGACTAGCCCAGGTCCTTGGTTTTAGCCCCAGGGCGGCCAGGCCTTCAGCCGGCTGGTGGAACCCCAGAACACCAGCAATTGTGGTGATTCCAGAATTATCAGCACAGATATGCCTAGGACAAAGTGAGAGGTTAGTGCCCTATGGACTTTGGGACCAATATTTGGGGAACACGTGGCTTCCTCCCCTGGGGGCAAAAAGCTGCTGAAGAAACAGCTGCACAGAAGCCATTTTGCAGCGTCAGTAGTGGCTCTAGCTCCTGGTCTGCAAACTGTAGGAAGATCCAGCAATCAATCTGGGGGTTAATCGCTTTTGCTTTAAACTGCCTGGATCTGGATTGTGGTCTGGGGGGGAAGTTTGGGGTGGGTATCCAACTTGCCAGAGTGGGTGGAGGCTTTACAGAGGCCACCCAACTGGCGGAAGTTGTGAAGACCCCACGTTTGGGCGGAAGCTCCCCTGTCTGGCGGCAGAGTCCTACTGTGGCAACAAGCCCCAAAATCAAGTAATTAAGTGGCAATATGCCTAGGCAAATGAAACAAAATAAACAGAAAAGTTCAACATTGGACTCCTATTTTAGGGGCAAAGAGGCTCAAAGCATGGAGGAGGACTGTGAGGTCAGAACTCCTGCACCAAAAGCCCCAAATGAAAATACAAGCTGGCTACAGGCCATAGAGGACCTTAAGAAGCAGATAAGAGAAGTGGGGAAAATTTGGGAAGAGAAATGAAAAAGATGCAAGAAAAGTATGAAATGACAGTCAACAGCCTGACTGAGGGAAATAACACCTTAAAAAATAGACTAACTCAAATGGCAAAAGAGGCTCAGAAAGGTAATGAGGAGAAGAATGCCTTAAAAAGTTGAATTTGCCAGATGGAAAAAGAATCTCAAAAGCTCACTGAGGAGATTCATTCCTTCAGAGTTAGACTGGAGCAAATGGAAGCTAGTGACTTTATGAGAAATCAAGATACTCTTAAACAGATCCAAACAAATGAAAGAATAGAAGGCAATGTGAAATATCTCATGGGAAAAACCACTGACCTGGAAAATAGATCCAGGAGAGACAATTTAAAAATTATTGGACTACCTGAAAGCCATGATCAAAGAAAGAACCTAGAAATCACCCTTCAAGAAATTCTCAAGGAAAATTGCCCTGATGTTTTAGATCCAGAGGGCAAATAGAGGTTGAAAGAATCCACAGATCACCTCCTGAAAAAGATCCCAAAAAGAAAACTCCCAGAAATATTATAGCCAGGTTCCAGAATCCCCAGATCAAGGAGAAAATACTATAAGCAGCCAGGAAGAAACTATTTCAATATTGTGGAAACACAATCAGAATAGCACAGGACCTGGCAGCTTCTACACTGAGGGATTGAAGGGCATGGAATATGACATTCCAGAGGGCAAAAGAGCTGGGATTAAAACCAAGAATCACCTACCCAGCAAAACTGAGTATCTTGTTTCAGGGGAAAATATGGTCATTCAGTGGAATAGAGGACTTCCAAGCATTCTTGATGAAAAAACCAGAGTTGAATAGAAAATTTGACATTCAGAAGCAAGAAGCAAGAGATGCTTGAGAAGGCAATCAAGGAAAAGAAATCAAAAGGAACTTATCAAAGTTGAACTATTTACAGTCCTACATGGAAAAACAATAACTGTGTTTGATGAAACCTTTCTCATTATGAAAATAATTGAAGAAGGATACATGGCATATGTTCACAGGTATACATGGATAGAGGGTACAGGTTGAATTTGATGGGAAGGGATGATTATTATTTTTTTTGGAGGGCAATTGGGGTTGGGTGACTTCCCCAGGTTCACATGGCTGGGTTTTTGTTTGTGTGTTGGGTGTCTGGGGCCAGATCCAAGCTCGGGTCCTTCTGGCTCCAGGGCTGGCTCTCTGCTCGATGCACCACCTAGCCGCCCCAAGGAAGGGATGATTCTTAAGGGGTGAAGTCAAGAGGTGAGAGAGGAAAGTGGCAGGAGGAGATGGAGAGAGACAGAGTAGGGCAAACTATCTCATGTAGAAGAGGCAGGGGGAAGTAGTCGCAGTGGAGGGGAAGAACAGGAAGGCAAAAAGGCAAAAGCATATTCTCATTGAAGTTGGCTCAAGGAGAGAATCACATACATACTAAATGGAATATCTTACCCTCACTCACTCTCCTGAGTAAGGGAAAGGGGGATGAGAGGGGGGATGATGGAGGGGAGGGCATTCTGGGGAGAGGGGAGGTTAGAAGTACCCACTATCAAAGAGGGACAGGATCAAAGTAGGGAATGGGCCAGGTGGGAGGTGAGACAGGTGGGGAGGAAATATAAGCAGTCTTTTACAATATATCTACTATGGTAATGTTTTGCATAGATATACATGTACAACACATACTAAATTGCTTATCTTCTCAGAGGGAGTGGGTGACAAGGGAGAAAGGGAATGGATCTGAAAATCGAAGTTTTCAAATTAAATGTTTCATAAGATGTCCAGGCAGTGGGGATCAGAGATTCACCTTGCCCTAATGGCAAAGTCGAAGGGGGTATGGGAGAAGATATGGGAGAGAGCAGATTGGATGAGGGGATATCTAGTGGGACTGCTATTCTGAGGTGGTGGGTAGGGAAAAAATGGGGGAAAAATATAACTCATAATCTGGTGGAAATGAATGATGTAAACCAGAAGTTAATAAAGCATTTGTTTAATTAAAAAAAAAAACCATAATCCTACAATATGCTGTCTACAAGAAACACATTTGAAACAAAGAGATACCCACAGGGTAAGGGTAAAAGGTTGGAGTAAAATTTATTATGCCTCAGCTAAAGTAAAAAAAAAGCAGGGGTAGCAATACTTATCTCAGATAAAGCAAAAGCAAAAATAGATCTAATTAAAAGAGATAAGGAAGGAAACTATATCCTACTAAAAGGCACCATTGAGAATGAAACAATATCACTACTTAATATATATGCACCAAGTGGTATAGCATCCAAATTCCTAGAGGAGAAGTTAAAGGAATTAGAGGAAGAAATAGATAGCAAAACTATACTAGTGGGGGACCTTAATCTCCCCCTCTCTGAACTCAATAAATCTAACCTCAAAATAAACAAGAAAGAGGTTAAGGAGGTGAATAGAATCTTAGAGAGACTAGATATGATGGATCTCTGGAGAAAACTGAATGGGGGTAAAAAAAGAATACACTTTCTTCTCAGGAGTTCATGGCACATACACAAAAATCGACCATGTACTAGTACATAAAAACCTCACAATTCAGTGCAGAAAGGCAGAAATACTAAATGCATCATTCCCAGATCATGATGGAATAAAAATTATATGCAATAAAGGGCCATGGAGAAATAGACTAAAAACTAATTGGAAATTAAACAATTTAATCCTAAAGAATGTGTGGGTCAAACAAGAAATTGTAGAAACAAACAGTGATTTCATTCAAGAGAATGATAATAATGAGACAACATACCAAAATTTGTGGGATGCAGCAAAGGCAGTTCTTAGGGGATGTTTTATATCCCTGAGTGCATACATGAATAAATTAGAGAAAAAGGCCCTGGAGTCAGAAGGACCTGAGTTCAGATCCAGCCTCAGACACTTAACACACACAAACAAAAACCTAGCCTTGTGACCTTGGGCAAGTTACTTAAACCCAATGGCCCTCCAAAAAGCAAAAAAAAAAAAAGAAAGAAAGAAAGAAAATTACAAAATGACAGAATTCGGAAGAGCCTACACTTCAAAAAATGTCTGATTTTTTTAACAAGAACTGATGTTTGGACTTTTTAAATCTCAGGACTAATTGCCTCCCTCTTAGTGTCAAGCAAATGTGTCTTCTCTTTCTCTGCTAAGTGGGATACAAACTGCTCAATTTGTGAATGAATTGGCAAGGAATGTTACCTTGGCTTTGAAAACTCAAGAGCAGACTCCTCCAATATAACCTATCTATGTATGAACTTTTAATTTCATTGATTTTACTTTTGCTCAATATAGTAGAGATCTTGTTGAACAATCCTTATTTTGCTTTTTTTACAACTAATTTCACTTACGCTTGATATCAAACATCAAGGGTATATGTGTTACATCAAACCTCTGATGTCTTAAAAAACAGGAAAAAAAAACTTTGTCAGATTTCTTGTTACTAAATTCACTGCCCTATTGCTAATGGTTTCAACAGCTTTGTTTGCTATCCAAACTGCACAATAAGCTAGTGAATTATCAAAAAATGTTTCTGTAGCCTTTAAGACACAACATGGAGTTCAAACCCAGGCTAAGATACTTGCCATGCTTTACTAGCTGTGTGACCTTGGGCAAGTCACTTAACCCCAATTTCCCTCCAAAAATCAAGCAAAGAAACAAAATAAAAACAATGGCAGACTCTAAAATGCAGAGAGAAAGATTTTTGTGGTGGCTAGGTGGCACAGTGAATAGAGCACCGGCCCTGGAGTCAGGAGGGCCTGGGTTCAAATTCGGCCTCAGACACTTGATATGTGACTTTTGGGAAGTCATTTAACCCCAATTGCCCTCCAAAAAAAAAAAAAAGACACAACATGATATAAATAAAGATCTTTTATATAAGATCAACTTATTACAACAATTTGTATTATGCTTAGGTATGAGTTAAAAGCATTAAAACTCAACTGTTATTTAGACGTGATTATAAATGTAAATATATTTGTGTCACCCCCAGCTTATATAATTCCTCTCATCCCAACATTACATGGGATAGGATCAGAGCCTGCTTATTGGGAGCATGGCATGATTCTAATATCACCATGGAAATAAGAGCTTTTTATCAGATCATTGAGGATATTGAACATAGTGAGATTCCTGTGATTTACCCAGAAGGAGTTGCAAAAACAATTATTGATACATTGAAAAAAATCTCTCCATTACAGAATATGGTAGCTCTTAGTATGTATCTACTTCCCATATTAATCATTATAATAGTCTGTTGTATATTTGGACTTTGCATTATACAAATTATAACGCATAATATTAAAACTTTAGGCACTGAATTACATGCCTTTAAACTTCTCCTTAAAAAATGGGGAAAATTATGTGGGGAGTCAAAGAGGCCTGATTCAGGACTCAGATAATAATCCTAATAGTGTGCTTTAAAACAAGAATCTCTGAGATGAGACTTTTCGTCAAGTTAGCTCCTGAGTTCTTTGTTATGGGTTACACTTAAAAGGATGTTACTTGAGTTCTTTTTTTTTTAATTAATTTATTAGTTTAGTTTCAGTTAACAAGATTCAATTCCATAGTTCCTTGATTTTCAAATTTCCTTTACTTCCCTCCCCCCTCCCCTCATGACAGCATATAGTACAGTATAGGGTCTGCAAATGCATTCATATTAAACATTATTCCAATTACAAAGGCATATTGTACTAGGTGGGATGAAAAATGGTAAGGAAGAAGTAAAACCAAACAATGAGAAGAACAAGATCATTTAGTTTGCTTCCATCAGGATTCAGGCTCAGTTCTTTCTAGTTATATCTCTGGATGGCACATTTCTCACTTTCTTGAGTCATTCGGGATTAACTTATATCACTGCATTGCTGAAAAGAGTCCAGTCTGTCATAGTTGGTCGTCACAGATATGGTATGTCTGTGATTGTATACAAATTTCTTCTGATTCTACTCTTCTCGCTCAGCATCAGTTTGTATAAGTCTCTCCAGGTAATTATGAAATCCGTCACCTCCTCGTTTCTTATAGCACAATAAAATTCCATTACATTCATATACCACAACTTGTTTAGCCATTCCCCAATTGATGGGCACCCCTTTAGTTTCCAATTCTTTGCAACCACAAAAAGGGCTGCTAAAAATATTTTTGTACATATGGTTCTTCCTCCCACTACTATGATCTCTTTGGGATATAACCCTAGAAGTGGTATGGCTGGATCAAAGGGTATGAAATTATTTATAATCCTTTGGGCATAATTCCAGATTGCTCTCCAGAATGGTTGGATAAGTTCACAACTCCACCAGCAATGTATTAGTGTTCCAATTTGCCCACATCCTCTCCAGCATTTGTCACTTTCTTGTTTTGTCATCTTAGCCAATCTGACTGGAGAGATGTGGTATCTCAGAGTTGTTTTGATTTGCATTTCTCTAATTAATAGTGATTTAGAGCATTTCTTCATATGCTTATAGATATCTTTAATTTCTTTCTCTGAAAACTTCCTATTCATATCCTTTGACCATTTCTCAATTGGGGAATGACTTGTATTCATATAGATTTGGCTCAATTCTCTATAAATTTTAGAAATGAGTCCTTTATCAGAGACACAAGTTGTAAAAATTCTTTCCCAATTTCCCACCTCCCTCTTGATCTTGGTTACATTGGCTTTGTTTGTACAGAAGCTTTTCAATTTAATGTAATCAAAATTATCCATTTTGCATTTTATAATGCTCTCTAATTCTTGTTTGGTCCTAAAGTCTTCCCCTCTCCACAGATCTGTCAGGTAAACTATTCCTTGCTTTCCCAAATTGCTTACAGTATCATCCTTTACACCTAGATCATGCACCCATTTAGACTTGATTTTGGTATATGGTGTTAGATAGTGATCTATGCCCAGTTTCTGCCATACTGTATTCCAGTTTTCCCAGCAGTTTTTGTCAAATAGTGCATTCTTATCCCAAAAACTGGGGTCTTTGGGTTTATCGAACAATAGATTGCTATATTCATTAACTGCTGGTCTCCTGCACCTAATCTATTCCATTGATCCACTACTCTACACCTCTGCCAGTACCAAGCAGTTTTGATGACTGCTGCTGTATAATACAGATTAAGATCTGGCATAGCTAGTCCACCTTCCCTAGCATTTCTTTTCATTAATTCCCTTGATATTCTAGACCGTTTGTTTTTCCAAATAAATTTTGTCATTATTTTGTCTAACTCTACAAAGTAGTTTTTTGGTAAATTGATTGGAATGGCACTAAATATATAATTTAGTTTGGGTAAAATTGTCATTTTTATTATATTAGCTCGACCCAGCCACAGAGCAATTGATATTTTCCCAACTATTTAGATCTGATTTTATTTGTGTGAGAAGCGTTTTGTAGTTTTGATCATATAGATTCTGGGTTTGTTTTGGCAAGTAGATTCCCAAATATTTTATGTCTACAGTGACTTTAAATGGGATTTCTCTTTCTATCTCTTGCTGTTGAGTTTTATTAGAGATGTACAGGAATGCTGAGGATTTATGTGGGTTTATTTTATATCCTGCAACTTTGCCAAATTTATTTATTGTCTCAAGTAATTTTTACTTGATTCTCTAGGATTCTCTAAGTATATCATCATATCATCTGCAAAGAGTGACAGCTTGGTCACTTCTTTGCCTAATTTGATTCCTTTGATTTCTTTTTCTTCTCTAATTGCTACTGCTAGTGTTTCTAGTACCAGATTGAATAAGAGGGTGATAGTGGACACCCTTGTTTCACTCCTGATCTTATTGGAAAGGCTTCTAGTTTATCCCCATTGCATATAATACTTGCTGATGGTTTTAAATGGATGCTATCAACTATTTTAAGGAAGGCTCCATTTATTCCTATACTTTCTAGTGTTTTTAATAGGAATGGATGTTGTACTTTGTCAAAAGCCCTTTCTGCATCTATTGAGATGATCATGTGGTTTCTGCTAGTTTTATTGTTGATGTGCTCAATTATACTGATGGTTTTCCTAATATTAAACCATCCTTGCATTCCTGGAATGAATCCTACCTGATCAGAGTGTATTATTTTTGTGATAAGTTGTTGGAGTCTTTTGGCTAATATTTTATTTAGAATTTTGCGTCTAAATTCATGAGGGAGATTGGTCTATAATTTTCTTTCTCTGTTTTATCTCTTCCTGATTTAGGAATCAGTACCATATTTGTGTCATAGAAAAGAGTTTGGTAGGACTCCTTCTTCACTAATTTTCCCAAATAGTTTATAGAGTATTGGAATCAATTGTTCTTTAAATGTTTGATAGAATTCACTAGTAAACCCATCTGGCCCTGAAGATTTTTTCCTAGGGAGTTCATTGATGGCTTGTTTGATTTCTTTTTCTGAGATGGGGTTATTTAGGTAATTCACTTCCTCTTCAGTTAATCTGGGCAACTTGTGATTTTGTAAATATTCATCCATTTCACTAAGATTGTCATATTTATGTGCATACAATTGGGAAAAATAATTCCTCATTATTTTTTTGATTTCCTCTTCATTGGAGGTAGATTCACCCTTTTTATTTTTGATACTCATAATTTGGTTTTCTTCTTTCTTTTTTTTTTATCATATTGACTAAGGGTCTATCAATTTTGTTGGTTTTTTCATAAAACCAGCTCTTAGTTTTATTTATTAATTCAATGGTTTTCTTAATTTCAATTTTATTAATCTCACCTTTGGTTTTCAATATTTCTAATTTAGTACTAAATTGGGGATTTTCAATTTGTTCTTTTTCTAGCTTTTTCAATTGCATGTCCAATTCATTGACCTCCCTTCTCTCTGCTTTAATTAAGTATGCACTCAGGGATATAAAACTTCCCTTGAGAACTGCCTTTAGTGCATCCCAGAAATTTTGGTATGTTGTTTCATTATTATCATTCTCTTGAATGAAATTATTGCTTGTTTCTATAATTTCTTCTTTGACCCACCAATTTTTTAGGATTAAATTGTTTAGTTTCCAATTAGTTTTTAGTCTATCTTTCCATGGCCCTTTATTGCATATAATTTTTATTGCATCATGATCTGAGAATGATGCGCTTACTATTTCTGCCTTTCTGCACTGGATTGTGAGGTTTTTATGCCCTAGTACATGGTCTATTTTGAGTATGTACCATGCAATGCTGAGAAGAAAGTAAATTCCTTTTTATCCCCATTCAGTTTTCTCCAGAGATCCATCATATCTAGTCTCTCTAAGATTCTATTCACCTCTCTTAACTTCTTTCTTGTTTATTTTGAGGTTAGATTTATCGAGTTCAGAGAGGAGATTAAGGTCCCCCACTAATGTAGTTTTTGCTATCTATTTCTTCCTCTAATTCCTTTAACTTCTCCTCTAGGAATTTGGATGCTATACCACTTGGTGCATATATATTAAGTAGTGATATTGCTTCATTCTCGATGGTGCCTTTTAGTAGGATATAGTTTCCTTCCTTATCTCTTTTAATTAGATCTATTTCTGCTTTTGCTTTATCTGAGATAAGTATTGCTACCCCTGCTTTTTTTACTTTAGCTGAGGCATAATAAATTTTACTCCAACCTTTTACCTTTACCCTGTGGGTATCCCTTTGTTTCAAATGTGTTTCTTGAAGACAGCATATTGTAGGATTATGGTTTTTAATCCATTCTGCTATCTGACTCTGTTTTATGGGAGAGTTCATCCCATTCACATTCACAGTAATGATGACTATCTGTCTCTTCCCTTCCATCCTATTCCCTCCCCTGTTTATATTTTTGTTTATTCCTTCTCCCTTCCCCTCCTTGAAGTTTTCCCTTTTGACCGCTCCCTCCCTCAGTGT
>WOXC01005185.1:0-224825 GCA_011680675.1 Gymnobelideus leadbeateri | reverse complement strand
AGCTTCTGTCCCAAATGTTGTGGTCTTCACAACTTCAGGTGTTTGGTGGCCTCTGTAAAGCCTCCACCCACTCTGGCAAGTTGGATACCCACCCCACACCTCCCCCCCAGACCACAATCCAGATCCAAGCAGGTTAAAGAAAGAGTGATTAATCCCCAGACTGATTGCTGGATCTCCCTACAGTTTGCAGACCAGGAGCTGAAGCTGCCACTGATGCTGCAAAATGGCCTCTGTGCTGAGTTTCCTCAGCAGCTTTTTCATCCCCAGGGGAGGAAGCCAAGGTGTTCCCCAAATACTGGTCCCCAAGTCCATAGGGCACTAACCTCTCACTTTGTTCAAGGCATGTCTGTGCTGATAATTCTGGAATCACCACAGCTGCTGGTGTTCTGGGGTTTGTTCAAGCGGCTGTTGGACGTGTCACCCTGGGGCTAAAACCACAGCTCAAGTGGGCCTGGGCTTGGCTCCAAGAGCTTTGCACTGTGCTGTCCTGGCCGCTCCCTGAAGGGCTGCTGGACTGTCCTCACCAGGAGGTTAGATTCTCTGTGTTGTTCTGTGGGTGCTGGGGCTCCAGCAGTTGTTCAGACTCCACCTTTTACGGTGTTTGGAAGTGGTGTGGGGCAGAGCACCCTGGAAGTTCTCTTTCTACTCCACCATCTTGGCTCTGCCCCCATTAGCTGTATTTTCACTCTTTTCATTTTTAATACTAGTGATTTGGTTTTCTTCTCTCTCCTTTTAAAAATGAAATTAACCAATGGGTATTTTTTACAGTCAATTTTTTAAGTCATCTTTAATTTTTAGGATTTTCATGTTAGTGTTTAATTGGGGATTTTCAGTTTGTTCTTTTTCTATTTTTTCAAATTTTATACACATTTAATTGATCTGTTCTAGTTCTGTTTCATTGATGTAGTTATTTACAGATACAATTTTTCCTCCAATCACTGCTTTTGCTGTATCCATAGATTCTGATATGTCTTAATTGTTATAGTTCCCTTTAAGGAAATTAGTGATTATTCCTTTGATTTGTTCTTTAACCCACCCATTCGTTAAGGTTAGTTCATTTAGTCTCCATTTAGTTTTTAATATATTTGTCTCTTGTCTCTTATTGTATGTAATTTTATTACATTGTGATATGAAGAGGATATTTTTAATATTTGCATTACTTTGGTTTTAACACTAAATATTTTATATCCTAATATATAATGAATGTTTCTACAGATACCATAAACTGCTGAGAAAAATGTGTATTTCTTTCTAGTCCCATTCAATTCTTTCAGATATCTATCATTTCTAGTTTATCTAGCATTCTAGCCACTTTCTTAATTTCTTTATTATTTATTTTTTGCTTAGATTTATCTAGTTCTGAGAGATTATAAAAGTTCTATCTCTACTTATAACTCATTTAAGTTTCCTTTTTAAAAATTTCAACACTGTATATTTAGTATCAATATTGCTTCATTATCCATGGTACCTTTTATCAAAATGTAGTTCCAGGGGGGAAGAGCCAAAATGGCGGAGTAGAAACAGCTCATCCAAGCCACTCTGCCCCCAGATTCCCCCAAAAGTATGTAAAAGGGGACTCTGAACAACTTCTGGAGCCCCAGCACCCACAGAACGACACAGAGAAGCTAACCTCCCACTGAGGACAGCCCAGCAGCCCTGCAGGAAGGACCAGTGCAGTGCTCTGGGAGCCAGCAGTGCACAGCGTGCAGAGCATGGGGAGCCGAGCCGAGCCCAGGTCCTCATGAGCTGAGGCTTTAGCCCCAGGGCGGCAGGGCAAGCAAGGAAGAGATGCCTGAGAAGGTAATCAGGGAAAAGAAATCAAAAGGAACTTATCAAAGTTGAACTATTTACATTCCTATATGGAAAAGCAATAACTGTGACTGATGATATCTTTCTCACTATGAAAATAATGGAATAAGGGTCTGTGGTCATATGAATACATATGTGAATGTGTGTGTATATGGTTACAGTTATATATGGATAGAGGGCAAAAGTTGAATTTGTTGGGAAGGAAGAATACTCAAGGGATAAAATTATGAGGGGAGAGAGGAAAGTGGCAAGAGGAGATGGGGAGAGACAGGGTAGGGTAAACTATCTCATGTAGAATAAGTAAGGGGAAGTGGTTGCAAGGGAGGGGGAGAATAGGAAGGCAAAAAAGGCAAAACCACATTCTCATTGAATTTGGTTCAGGGAGAGAATGACATACATACTAAATGGGATATCTCAACCTGCAGCAGAATAGGGGGAAGGGGGATGAGAGGAGGGATGATGGATGGGAGGGCATCCTGGGGGGGAGGGGAGGTTGGAAGTACCCACTATAGAAGAGGGACAGGATCATGTAGGGAATGGACCAGGTGGGGGGTGGGATGAGTGGGAGGGAATTTTAAGCAGCCTTGTACAATATATCTACTATGATAATGTTTTGCATAGCTAGACATGTACAACATATACTGAATTACTTATGTCCCCAGAGGGAATGGGTGACAAGGGAGGAAGGCAATGGATCTGAAATTCGAGGTCTTAACATTAAATGTCTCAAATATATATAAATACTATTATTAATACTCTTTTGCTTGTAATTGGGAGATAAGATGTGCAGGTATTGGGACACAAAGCTTCACCTTCCTCTAATGGAAAAGTCGAAGGGGGTATGGGAGAAGGTATGGGAGACAGCAGATTGGAGGAAGCAATATCTTGTGGGACTGCTATTCTGGGAGGTTGGATAGGGGAATAACAGAGGGAAAATGATTGTAACTCAAAATCTGGCGGAAATGAATGATGTAAAACAGAAGTTAATAAAGCATTTGTTTAAAAAAAATTTAAAAAATGTAGTTACACCATTTAACTCTTTTAATTAAATCTGTTTTAGATTTAACTTTGTCTGAGATAATAATTGCTACCTCTGCCTTTTTTATCATCAGCTGAAGATAGTAAATTCTATTCCAATCCTCCATTTTGACTCTGTTTGTATCTCTCATTCTTAAATGTGTTTCTTGTAAATGACATATTGTTGGATTCATATTTTTAATCCCTTCTGCTATTCACTTCGCTTTTATGGGTGAGTTCATCCCATTCATATTCAAAGTTATAATATTTATTTGTGAATTTCCCTCCATCTTATTTTTACTCACTATTATCTTTTTCACTATTTCTTTTTCCCTATCCCTGTTACTGTATTTTCTTCCCTTGCCCTCCTATTCCTTATTCTCCCCAGCTCTCTAAGAGACCCTCCATTATCCTCTTCCCCCACCCTCCAAAATTTTAATCTATACACCCTTCTAAAAGTTCCTCCCCCAGACTGTTTCCCACTTCTCTCACTTCTCTACAAGTCCAGAAGACCTCTATACCCCTCTAGAGGTACATGTTTCTTCTTTTTCAATCAGAGAAATATGTCCCTGAAATTTGGTGCCTGGTATTTGGAGGTAAGAAGTTTTAACTAAGCTAAACTTTCCCTAAAAGACATTGAAACCCTGCTGAAGACTTAATTTGTTCAGGGGGGACTATGGTTCCAACTATTTTGTAGTCGCTTATTTGTGCACAAGGCAAACCTATAAGGATGCTTCATAGGCTTGATGAATCCTACTGACTTGACTCATACCTATAACAAATGGGAAGCCAATGGGAGTTGCAGCAACTGATTAAACTCTGTCTTCTTGTCAGATATCCTTTCAGGTTATGCAGCAGATAGAGCTCTGGATCTGAAATCAGGAAGACTCAGGTGTTTAAATATGGCCTTAGACATTTACTAGTTGTGTAACTCTCTGACAATCACTTAACCTCAGTCTTCCTCAGTTTCCTCATCTGAAAATGGGGATAAAAATAGCACTTGCCTCCCAGGTTTATTGTGAATAAAATGAGAGGATATAAAGTGCTACGAAAACTTTAAGTACTATGTAAATGCAAATATTATTAATATGTCCATGCTACTCTAAAATATTTTGCTATGAATATATCTTTTTATTCTAATCCTGAGCCTAACCAAATTTTCCTGAATCAGGCCTAGCCCTGAACATTCTAAAAATCTATGATGAGTTTAAAAATTTGAGTATGTTTAGAAGTTTAATACTAGCTCTCCCTTTCAACATGAAGACTTGCTTAGATGATTTGAAGTCTTACTGAGCATAAAAGGCATGCCAGTGGATAGACTGGAACAACTAATTAAAGACAAATGTTTGATAAGATAAGCTACAGTATCTTTGGATGGCAATAGCTATACATTTTCTCTAACCAACTAATCTGAAAAGCTTCATTGGAATGGATCCATACGCTCCTAGGGAAGAATCAGCTGAGTCTTATCCAGATTATAAAGCTGAAGTACTAATACCCTGGAGATGGTAGGTGTAACACTAAAAAAAACTTTTTCTTTGTTTTTATTTTTGTTAGCTTTGTTTATGTGTTTTATTTACATTTACCAATTATCCCCATCTCGTAAGAGGTCACTTGTAATGAAGTAAAACTCTTAAATCATATTCATAATCTATCAGTGACCTCATCTGAAAGAGCAGACTGTAGTTTGATGTAGTAACACTCCATCCCTTTATACATAAGCAACATACTTATTTTAAAATCAATTCATAGAAATTCATTTTCTCTCCCTTCCACCTCCCTCCCATGAAGGGAGGAGAGAAAGAACAATCAAATTTCTTGTAACAAGTATGCATATAGTCAAGAAAAACAGACTTTCTCCATGATTGTATAAAAAAATTTACATACATATGTATGTATGTATGTATATGAATATAGTGTGTGCATATCTTGCATGGATTTATTTATTAAGCACTTACTGTATGCAAAGTGCTAGGGAGATGGAATATTTAAATAAGGCAGTCCTTACACTGTAGAGCTCACAGGATAGCATGGAGTTATCACATAAACACAGAGCATGCCCCAAAAGTCTTAATACAGTTTTCTGATATAAAAAAACTTAAATTTGCACTAAGACTTTTGAGATACCATGCATATGCCAGTATAAGATATAATGAGGAAAGTGCATTTGAGAAATTCAGAAGAAAGTGCTTTGTGAAATCTGGGACAAGGAGAGATCTGAGATCAGGGAAAGTGTTCTCCCTGAGAAGACATTTAAGTTGGGCTTTATGGATAACAAGACTGGACTTGATCTCTAAGGTTCTAGCTCAAATTGCATATACATCTATGGATGGATAGGAACTGAGCAAGCAAAAAATAGGAGTGAAGACAATCCAGTCAAAGAAAACAGCAAAAAGATGGGAGGGAAAGGATGGATTCTGTTGGAGAACATATAATAGAATAAATGGGGAGAGTAATATGAAATAGGAGCAGTTAGGTGGCACAGGCAATAGAGCTTGGAGTCAGGAAGACTCATGTTCCTGAGTTCAAATCTGGCCTCAGACATCGACTGTCTGTGTGATCCTGGGCAAGTCACTTAACCCTGTTTGTGTCAATTCCTTATCTGTAAAATGAGCTGGAGAAGAAAATGACAAACCCAAGAAAATTCCAAATGGGGTCACAAAGGGGCAGACATGAGTGAAATGATTGAACAACAACAACAATATAATATAAAGTTGGGTTGGTAAAGTGTCTCCAGATTGCACAGGGCTTTGAATACTAACCAAAGGTGGTTTATGGACCCAGTAGGCAATAAAGAACCAGCAAAAATTTTTGAGCAAAGTACTTTGAACCAACCTATGCATTAGAAAGATAATAATAATTATAATAATAATAATCTGACAAAGATAAGAAATTCAGGTTGGAGAGGGGAGAGAGGAATCAGAAGAACTTTTGGGAAGGTAATCTAGGCAAGTGGCAATGAGGGGCATTATTAAGATGGGGACAGTAGTAATAAAGAGGAGAGGACAGAGGTGAGATGCTGTGGAAGTGAAATCAATAGAACCTGGTAATTGTTTAGATATGACAGAAAAAGTAGAGAAGAAGAAAAGATAACTTTAAGGTTCAGGATGTAATAAGATCTAGCTTTTACATAGCAATTTAAGGTTTGCAAAGAAGTTTATATGCTTTAATAAAGATCATTTGACACTCATTAAATTAAATTAAAATGCCATTATATTTGTCAGCTTTACATTGACTATCTTCATTAGAATAATGGATCTTGAGAAGAGAAAGAGTATTGAATTTGGATATGTGTTTATCAAGAAATTTCAAACAGGGGGCGGAGCCAAGATGGCGGAGTAGAAACAGCTCTTCCAAGCCTCTCTGCCCCCAGATTCCCCATAAACTATGTAAAAAAGGACTGTGAACAACTTCTGGAGCCCCAGAACCCACAGAACGACACAGAGAAGCTAACCTCCCGCTGAGGACAGGCCAGCAGCCCTGAAGGAAGGACCAGCGCAGCAGTCTGGGAGCCGGCAGTGCACAGAGCGCAGAGAGCAGGAGCCCACCCGAGCCGAGCCCAGGTCCGCGTGAGCCGAGGTTTTAGCTCCAGGGCGGCAGGGCCAGCAGCCGGCTGGAGGAACCCCAGAACCCCAGGAGCTGTGGCGATTCCAGAATTATCAACATAGACTTGCCTAGGACAAAGTAAGAGGTTAGTGTCCTATGGACTTTGGGACCTGTATTTGGGGAATGCGTCAGCTCCCTCCCCTGGGGGCTAGAAGCCGCTGAGGAGACACGCCATTTTGTAGTTTTCATAGGCATTTCCGGCTCCCAGCCTACAAATCGTGGGGAGATCCAGCGATCAGTCTTGGGGGTAATCGCTCTTGCTTTAACCTCCCTGGATCTGGATTGTGATCTAGGGTGGAAGTTGTGGGTGGGTTTACAGCTTGCCAGAAACGGAAGTTGCCCCCCACACGTTCGGGACGAAAATTCCTCTATCTGGCCTTAAAGCCATAGTGTGGCAACAAGCCCAAAAGTCAAGCAATTACGTGGCAACATGCCAAGGCAAAGGAAACAGAAAAATGCAACCCTAGACTCCTATTTTGGGGCATAGAGCAGGAAAAGGACTGTGAGGTCAGAAGTCCTGCTCCAAAAGCCCCAGGGGAAACCATGAGCGGGTTGCAGGCCATAGAGGACCTTAAGAAGGACTTTAAAATCAAATAAGAGAAGTGGAGGAAAAATTGGAAAGAGAAATGAGAAGGATGCAGGAAAAGTATGAAATGAGGGTCAACAGCCTGACTGGGGAAAACAACACCTTAAAAAATAGACTAACTCAAATGGCAAAGGAGGCCCAAAAGGGCAATGAAGAGAAGAATGCCTTAAAAAGTCGAATTTGCCAGATGGAAAAAGAATCTCAAAGTTCACTGAGGAGATTCATTCCTTCAGAGTTAGACTGGAGCAAATGGAAGCTAATGACTTTATGAGAAATCAAGATGCTGTTAAGCAGATCCAAACAAATGAAAGAGTAGAAGGCAATACGAAATATCTCATGGGAAAAACCACTGACCTGGAAAATAGATCCAGGAGAGACAGTTTAAAAAGTATTGGACTACCTGAAAGCCATGATCAAAGGAAGAACCTAGAAATCACCCTTCAAGAAATTCTCAAGGAAAACTGCCCTGATGTTTTAGATCCAGAGGGCAAAATAGAGGTTGAAAGAATCCACTGATCACCTCCTGAAAAAGATCCCAAAAAGAAAACTCCCAGGAATATTATAGCCAGGTTCCAGAATCCCCAGATCAAGGAGAAAATACTCCAAGCAGCCAGGAAGAAACAATTTCAATATTGTGGAAACACAATCAGAATAGCCCAGGACCTGGCAGCTTCTGCACTGAGGGATCAAAGGGCATGGAATATGATATTCCAGAGGGCAAAAGAACTGGGAATGAACCCAAGGGTCACCTACCCAGCAAAACTGAGTATTTTGTTTCAGGGAAAATATGGTCATTCAGTGGAATAGAGGACTTTCAAGCATTCTTGAGGAAAAAACCAGAATTGAATGGAAAATTTGACATCCAGACACAAGAAGCAAGAGATGCCTGAGAAGGTAATCAGGGAAAAGAAATCAAAGGAACTTATCAAAGTTGAACTATTTACATTCCTATATGGAAAAGCAATAACTGTGACTGATGATATCTTTCTCACTATGAAAATAATGGAAGAAGGGGGTGTGGTCATATAAATACATATGTGAATGTGTGTGTATATGGTTACAGTTATATGGATAGAGGGCATAGGTTGAATTTGTTGGGAAGGGAGAACACTCAAGGGATGAAATTATGAGGTGAAAGAGGAAAGTGGCAAGAGGAGATGGGGAGAGACAGGGCAGGATAAACTATCCCATGTAGAAGAAGCAAGGGGAAGTGGTTGCAAAGGAGGGGGAGAATAAGGAAGGCTAAAAAGACAAAACCACATTACCATTGAATTTGGTTCAGGGAGAAAATGACATACATACTAAATGGGATATCTCAACCTGCAGCAGGATAGGGGGAAGGGGGATGAGAGGAGGGATGATGGATGGGAGGGCATCCTTGGGGGGAGGGGAGGTTGGAAGTACCCACTATAGAAGAGGGACAGGATTGTGTAGGGAATGGACCAGGTCGGGGGTGGGATGAGTGGGAGGGAATTATAAGCAGCCTTGTACAATATATCTACTATGATAATGTTTTGCATAGCTAGACATGTACAACATATACTGAATTGCTTATATCCCAAGAAGGAATGGGTGACAAGGGAGGAAGGAAATGGATCTGAAATTTGAGGTCGTAACATTAAATGTTTCAAATATATATAAATACTATTAGTAATACTCTTTTGCTTGTAATGGGGAGATGGGATGTGCAGGCATTGGGACACAAAGATTCACCTTCCTCTAATGGAAAAGTCGATGGGGGTATGGGAGAAGGTATGGGAGAGAGCAGATTGGAGGAAGTGATATCTTGTGGGACTGCTATTCTGGGAGGTCGGGTAGGGGAATAATGGGGGAAAATGATTGTAACTCAAAATATGGCGGAAATGAATGATGTAAAACAGAAGTTAATAAAGCATTTGTTTAAAAAAAAAATAAAAAAAAAAGAAATTTCAAACAAAAGAGGGGGCAGCTAGGTGGCGCAGTGAGTAGAGTGCCGGCCCTGGAGTCAGAAGGACCTGAGTTTGGATCCAGCCTCAGACACTTAACATGCACACAAACAAAAAAACCTAGCTGTGTGACCTTGGGCAAATAACTAACTCCAATTGCTCTCCAAAAAGCAAAAAAAAAAAAAAGAAGAAGAAAAAAGAAAAGAAAAGAAAGGAAAAGAGAAGAAAAGAAAAGAAAAGAAAAGAAAAGAAAAGAAAAGAAAAGAAAAGAAAAGAAAAGAAAAGAAAAGAAAAGAAAAGAAAAAGAAATTTCATAGGACCATAGCTAAATGAGGCAGGGAGGAGGGAAAGTATCAAAGGAAGTATTTTCTTTTATTTTAAATCCCTGGGGGCACCTACCATGTTTGTAGAAAGGGGGGAAAACAGAGAGAGAATGAGAGATCAAAAAATGACCAAAAAAGGAGAAATGACTATTAGATCTCAATTGTTAAGGAAATAAGAGAAATATGATTAAAAGAAGAGAAAAATTGTTTCAACTTTGTGAGTCTATAAGTTTCATTCCAGCTCCAAAATGTTGTGCTATGTTAGGATATGCCCTGCTAAATGGACTTGACCAAGACGAATTTTATTCATTACACTGAAATTCATCAACATATTTAAGAATTGATAAATGAGTCATAAATTTACAGCTGGAAAGGATCTTAGATAATCTTAGCTTTCTTTTAGATGAGGCAACTTTGATAGATGAGTCAACCAAGACCAAGTGAAATGACTTGGAAAAAATTAAGTTATAACTTCATATTTATTAACACCCAGGGTCCCTCAATTTATTCTCACACCCAGGCCCACAGCACTGCAGGAATAATTATATGTCTATATCCATCACTAATGATCTTCCTTCAAAGTTTTGTTTTCCACAAGATGAAAGCAAATGACCATGAATTAAAAGTAAAGATACAAATTTAACACACTAACTATGCAAAACAGGCAAGTGAAACAGGTATGAAACACATTGATTCCCAAATGACCGCCACCTCTACAGGTGTCCCCCAGGAAACACTCTGCTTGGTTCCCAATTACCATTCTGCCTCTCAAAGAAAATGAAAGGAGGATACAGGACTTTCTAACAGAAAGTTGCTGGGAAAACTGTGCCGCAGCTCTAAGGAATATTGGGTTTCTCAGCTCTTGAATCAGATAGGCACTGAAACTACATAGAAGTCTTCATAGTCATGGGCAGAGAACCCTATTAGATGCTAGAGATTAGCACACCACTGTCATTTTCTTCCGTGTTCTAGCCAACTAACCCATAATAGCTCTACTATTTGGTATTGCATCCTTCCTGAGATCCTTTATTAATGGAACAAGTTTCTGAGATTTTCACATTTTGTTTTTGAGAGTAGCATGTATGTGAACTATCAGGTTTCCCTTTGCAGGTGAATAGTCATCTGTTCTTTACCCTGTGGGACTGGGAAGTGCCAACGTGATTGGATTAAATATACCTACTGTACTTTTCCCAGCTCCACCCTCTGAGACTTTAGGCTGCCAGAGACATTTCCCCAAATTGGGAGATAGGACAGGGACAGAAGGGAGGACCCTCTGACTATCTAGGTTCCACCAGTTCCAGCTAAGGGCCCTCCTGGTGCTCAGACTAAGTATATCATGATTAACCATCTACCTCTGGTCTCTCCAAAGGAGTCCTTGATTTGTCTTGGCTATTCCAACTGCCCTTATATTAAAAATAAAAAAGTCCCACATGGAACAAATGTGTTTGATCTAAAAAAAAAAGAGTCCTCAAAATTTGTCCTCTAAGTGAAAAAAAAGTTCAATACAGCTTTTATGAAGACAAAAGAAGGAAATTGACTACATACAGGTGCTGTGAACCTCTGTTGTGGTATGGACCCCTTTGGCAATCTGATGAAACAAATAAACCCCTTTGAAGAAAAACCACTTGAAGAATGTTGTTTTTAAGTGCACAATATAAAATAGGATTATACATGAAATTGTGTATGTTGAAATGTAGTTTTGTATACATATGTATATATATATGTATATATACACATATACATATACATATACATATACACACGTTATCAATTAAAATTATAAAAATATAATACATAAATAATGTCAATTAAAAACATAATAAATAAATAAAAGCATAAAATGTGTTAAACAGGAAAGGGAAGTTAGAAATTATTTTGGCAAATTCTAGAAGGGACTTAGTAAATCTGGAAGGGCCTCTGGCAACAAGTCATTGTTGGACTTCCAGTCTCTGCATGTTTCCCTTTGAGATAGCAGTAAGGTCTTTTAATAACAAAAGGATGACCTTCATACCCACTCAAACTTTCTGTGTTGTCCTGCTTCCAGCTCTCCCCTTCACAGCAAGTCCAATCAGACCATAGGATGGAAGGGGCTCAACTTCAGCAACCTCTCAGAAATTGAGATGAAGATATAAGGGAGAAATGGTCCCATGGCTTACACTCCTGAAGTGCTTACCACCTGGTACAGTACTTTTCTCAAGGCCAACTTCACTTCTTTGTTCCTCAGTGTATAAATTAAGGGATTCAGGGAAGGGGTGACAATATTATTCAACACCTGGATCACAGAATCCAGCCAAGGTGTAGAAGCAGGTCTGAGATAGATGAGGACCACAGGCCCATAGAACAAGAGGATGGAGGTCAGGTGAGCACTGCAGGTGGAGAAAGCTCGGCGCCTGCCCTCTGATGATCGGATTTTCAATATAGAGAACACAATGCGAATATATGAAGTGACAATGAGCAGGAAACATAGAAGAGCCACAATGCCAACATTGGTGAAACTCACCATCTGGGCTAGAGAGGTATCTGCACAAGCTAGAGGCAACACTACAGGGATATCACAAAAAAAATGATTTACCTCATTTGGGCCACAATAGGGTAACTTAAAGATGAGAAATGTAAGTACAGCTGCATGCAGACAGCCACCCAACCAGGTACCTATGGTGAGGACAGTACACACCCTTTGGTTCATAATGACTGTGTACCTCAGTGGGTGACAGATGGCTGCAAATCGGTCATATGCCATCACAGTATAGAGAAAACACTCAGTGCATCCCAGAAAATGGTAGAAGAATAATTGGGATGCACAGCCTTGGAAAGAGATAGTGTGACTGCATCCCATGAGGTAGAGCAGCATTTTAGGAGAACTTACTGAAGGAAAAAATATGTCAAATACAGACAGATTTGCCAGGAAGAAATACATGGGAGTATGAAGCTGGGAAGAAGAAATTATGGCCATGAGGATGAGCAGATTCCCCAACAGGGTGAGGAGGTAGAACGTCAGAAACAGAATAAAGAGTTCAGTCTCCAGCCCCTCAGTGTGCGGTATTCCCATCAGGATGAACTTGATCACTACTGTGCGATTCTTCAGTTCCCAAGGAGGATCAACCCTGAGAAAACAAAAAGGTAGATACAATGTTACAAGTAACAGAGCAAGAGAATCACAGAAATGTGGAACTGGAAGCTAACTCAAAGGTCATCTGATCCAACCCATATCTAAACAGCTAACTCATGTACAATGCATTGATGCCACTCCTGACAATCCTACCTCTGCTTGTAGATCTTCAACAATTAGAAAGCTACTACTTTCCAAGATAACCCATTCCACTTTTGGATTATTTGAATTGTGAGAGAAAAAAAATATTATAGTCCAGCAAAACATATTTCTATGCAATCTCCACCTACTGCGGTTGTACCTTTTGTGACCAGGCAGAATAAAACATCACAGGCAGATGCATTTTCTTATTAAAAATAAACTCCTTGAAAGCAAGGTCTTTTGTACTTGTACAAGTACTTTTTTTGTATCCCTGCCATTTATTACAGTGGTTGAAATATAGCAAATGCTCATTGAATGCTTTGTATTCATTCATCTTTGTCAGGAAGGGGAACTTCTGAGCCTACCTAAAAATCACCTATAGAATCCTGTGCCCTTCCATACCCTGCCCTCAAACAATCAGCTCAGTTTATGTTTAGTGAATTCACTTCTATGAGAGAATATGTTGTTGGGGAAAAAATGTTAAGGAAACCATTTCTGATCTAACAGTCTGTTCTGGAATGTGTTAAAACCTAAGAAATGAAAAGACTAGATCAAATCATAGGCTTACTGAAGACAGCTTGGCCAACCTACCTGTAGTTTATAACAAGGACAATGATCAGGCATCAGTTGGCTGCCCAATGGGCAAAAGTAGCCCTAAACTTCTCTAAAAAACCTTAAAAATCACACAAATGTGGTCCTAGATGTTTAGAATTGAATAGGCTAGACAAGATACACGGGCCATCAACTGAAATATAAAGCTACTAAGTTATTAAAAAGTTTAAAAGTTTCTAAACTATGATAATATGAACTAAGCTTCTGATATTTGATGTACACACAAGAGGGAATGAATCAAAGGAAAAGCTGTCCTCAGGGCCCCCCAAAAGTTATTAAAGTACTATAGATCTGAGGCTAGAAGTAGACTCAAACCAATTAGTTCAACACTCTCATAGATGAGGAAGCTGAGGTTGATGAAGATTAAATGCCTTATCCAAGGTCAGTAAATGTTAGCTGAAGGATTTGAACCCAACTTCTCTGATTCTAGAATCAATGCCCTTTACCCTGTACTAGACAGGTCTCCTTTGGAACCTCCTTTGCCTCTATTGCTGTAAACAGTCTCCAGCCACTGAAATCCACAGGTATGAGACAGGTTCAAGTCTTCAGGAAACTACGTCATGGTGTAAATATCTATTAAGTATATCTAGCCCCTGTTTCTGTACTGGTTTTGGAATTTGGAGCCCAGTGAACCTTTCTCTAAATCAGCTTTCAGAAAAAGCTGCAGAATATGGGTCTTTGGGAAAAAATAAGATTTCAGCTTAACATGAGAATAAAATTTTAACAATTTAATTATAATCTAATAATAATCAACAATAAAATATTTAATCTAATAACTAGTAATAAAATGAGCTATGCCATAAGTTGTAAACTCCCCTTCAATAAGGATACTCAAGGAGGACTTGAATGATTACATCTAAGAAGAGACTTTTGCAATGATTTGCATAGTACCCATGACCCCCTGCATCTATCCCCACTTGGCTGAGGCTACTTAAGTCCCTGTCTTTAAGCTTAATCCACCACAAAGTACTAGAACCAATGTTGTCCCTAGGCAGGGAAATGAAAGATCAGTGTAAGTAGCTTAAGTGACTTGGTATTAACTCAGTCTAGCTGCTAGTTTACTCCTGTGGCCTTGGATTTGGCTATAGTAAAGGGGTTCCTTACTTGTTCAAGTCGGTTCCCCCACCTTGTACACTAATTTCTCAAACATAATCTATTTTGTTCACTTAGACTCTACCTTGTAACCTGTCTCATATCCCATCAGGTTCTTGTGTTGATTTCACTGTTTTTCCCCTAGTAACTGGAGGTTTAACTATGGCCCCAATAACTGGACACTCTACTTGTTCTTCTTTTTGACCACCTTCCTAGATTTCTACATCCCAGTTGTGATGAAATCATCCTGAGACCTGTTTTTTTTTTCTGCCTGTTGTCTTCCT
This sequence comes from Gymnobelideus leadbeateri, assembly GCA_011680675.1. Lineage (NCBI taxonomy): Eukaryota > Metazoa > Chordata > Mammalia > Diprotodontia > Petauridae > Gymnobelideus > Gymnobelideus leadbeateri. Next base: position 210,321 of record WOXC01005185.1, on the reverse strand, counting down.
TTAGACATCTCTCACATGGACCGTCTATCTATTTTATGCCATTCTCCATTGATTCTTTGCCCATCTGTTCAGACATTTTTCAGGTAATCAGGGCTTGAATCTTTTCAGATGACTATTCTGCTCCACATTTTAAAAATTGTATTTGTGATTTAATCAGTATAACAATACTGATTGGCACCTTCTCTGTAACTTATAGTCTTTGAGAGTTTCCTGAGGCACTGAGGGTTATGTGACTGTCATACAATCTAGGTCTTCAAGACTTTGAGGTCAGTTCTCTAGCCATGATAGTCTACTGCTTCTTCTGGTCCATTTTTAATGGTCAGAATCACCAAGCTTCAGTATTGGTGTCTGTAAAGGATGAAAGAATAGGGATAATCTCTAAGATCTCACTCTAAAGTCTATGAATGTCAGTTATTTTCAAATTCCTATTAATTTAAACGATTAGCCCTCAAAGATGTATTGGCAATTGAAGCTTTAATTGTAAGTTTAAAATATAATCCCATTTCAGTTAAAAGCAATTCTGCATCACTAAGAACTTGGCAGAAATATCTTGAGGGCTAACATAAACCTGAGTTCCTATCCTGCCCCCACCAAACTTGTGTAACCTTGAACAAGTAATTTAACCTCCTCACTGCTCAGTTTTCTCCTCTGAAAAATTAGGATGTTCCCCTACATGGCCTCTAAGATTCCTCCCAGTTCTAGATCAGTGTCCCCCATGATATAAGAGCATAATGACATGTACATAACTTGATGTGCATTTAACAACTTTTATCAATTAATCAATCACTGACTTCCCCTTCTCTGGTATGTGGGAAGAGGAAAGAAAGGGGTGGACAGAAAGGAACAAAAGGAGAAGTAAAAAGACATAAAGAACAGTTAAAGTCTTAGACATTTACATGATTAAATTAGTTGAAAGAAATTTTTTTCTGTGTCTTCCTTCGATTCCTTGAATGAGAAATGAAAGTCTTTAGTTGAAAGTTCCTTCTACAAAGGTGCTGTGGAGAAAGGGTTGGTTTCCAGAAGCAGGAATCCTTTGAAATCCTCCTCCTTTGTCAGAAACAGTTAAATTGAATCACGCAGATCTGGCTGTGTGTTTGTCTCCTGTAAAAATTTCCATTGAGACTCCAACAACCTTAGTATTCCCTTATATAGAGGAGCTTACATGGCCTTGATCTCCCTTTGGAATCCATTCCCTGCTACGATGACTCTTTAGGGAGCCTGATAAACAGAGGGACCAATTTACTCTATGTCCCTTCTTTCTGAGGCATTTGTAATAATATGGAGATTTGTGAGATTTGTTATATGTAGTTTACCATTATCTATGATTTAAGTGACTCTTGCAGTATTGATAAATCTATGTTTTGGGGAAATGAGGATTGATCTTGACCCTTCTGGTATGGAAAAAGGTAATGTTTGTTTTGACAATGACTTAGTAGATATAGAAGAAGAGTCTCTAATGTGTCCTAGAATACATACATGTGTTCATGCATACATACATATTTAATAATACCATTACCACGAAGGCAGAAACAAGGAAAGAAGGGAGAAGGTAATTCCACACTCATCCTTTTGGATAACCTTGGTGTTTACTCACTTTAATTCTCTAGTCAGATGAGGTTGTTTTTCTGGAGTGTTGTGTTTGGAGTAATTACCAAAAAAGAAAAAAAATCAACATATCAATCTCTATCTTGTTCAGCTCCTTGTTAATTTCCTTATTAAGTTTTTCTCAGGATTTAAAAGCAGGGTAGGTTACGTATGTCACAGAGATTATTAAAATTAAAGAAAAATTACTCTAATCAGTTTATCCACGCCTCTGCTTAAGCTCAATCTTGAACTGTGCCATTATTGACTTGGACTAAAATCTTGATAGATGTCCATATACCCTAAGAGAAATTTCAAATAGTACAGAAACACAGAAAAACATTGAAATAGGACAGGGCTTCTAAGTGCAGACTACAGTGGCTGTAGCCTGGTAGTTTGAATCCCTTCTTTCCTCCAGCCTTCTTCTTACAGATCAGAGGGGTAAATGGTTTTATCAAGTGGTCAGATGAGTAAAGGGAACTGGTGTATTCTCCAGCAATACTAGAGAGAAGCATGGGAAAGATAAGTGCTATGAAATGGACTTCAGCTTCTCACCAACCACTAAAGCTTACTGCTCAACTGTCTCCTCTGGTCTGCTATCACTGGCTTACCCAATCCTATCTCTTCTCAGTTTCATGCATACTTTTCCGTGGTACAAAGTCTCAATTCCTCTTGTTTTCTCTGCTATTTGTTACAGTGACAACACTAAATCTAATGTCTTGGCAGAAGGATAGGGAACTAACACCACTCACCATCCTCCCCTTTCTTCTATCTCTTCACATTTTCTCTCTATCTTAGCTGTATCACTTCTTCATAGAAAGCCCTTTCAAAATGAAAAGCCTTAGGAATCATGAGTAATTCTGGTTACATATGTGGACTTACACATAGAAACTTAAAGCCACCTAATCTCCATGATGATATTTCTGTAGAAGTAGTGATATTCCTCCTTCCTTCTACAAATTCACTTGAATATACTGGATATCTATAAATATAGATCACAAACAGCATGACTAATATAAACCCTCAATATATCCAGAATGTTTATCCCCAAATCACAGGCAATGGCTGCTTCAGTGACTCAATGGCTAAGTTATTTGCAGAACGTATTATGTGCCCACATCTTGATCATACATACATACATAACCATAATGGTCACATATAGTAATGATATCAATGCAGAGCTAATAAGAACAATATCAATTGGGCTATATAATAATAATACATGCAAAAGATTACTACACATGTAAACAAACAAAAAGTACATAATTAATTGATATATCTATGACAAATAACTAATACTGGTATAAAATCAATTAGACATAAACTACAAAATATAACTCAGGATCACACAGCATTAACATATGCCAACATATTAAATATCATGCAAGGCATTTATTACATAGGTACGTATTAGTCTTGTCATTCGGTTGCATATATAGCAGCTTCTCCTTCTTATTCTGCAACATCATGTTAGTCTGATCATAAGTCAGATGCCCAGCTGTTTTGTGACCTGCTAATTTTTCCACTCTTGTAATACTGATAACACAGACCTAATCATGAGCAAAATCAAATCTATACGTATGTACTTTTAATCCTTTACTTGGTGAGAGTTCAGGCTGGCTCTAAGCATTCCCAAACACAATGAATTGACTCTGTACCATAAAGGTACAGAATCTCAAATTCAAAGTTCCTAGCCCATATTTTCTACTTATTATTTTGAAACTGGGGATATCTCAAAATTTTATACCTGGCTTTCAAGAATGAAGCAAAGGAAGATCAGAAGACACTATATGATAACTGGACATAGGAAGAAGCCCACAATTGGAGAAAGACCGAGGGACCGAAACTCAATTGAGAGTAAGGTAGGGGTTCTTGGAGGAGTAATCCTGAAGACTAGCTCTCAAGGGGCAAGAAAATAGCATAAGTGCCTCACAGGCTAAATTCTGTGATGAATTATTGTGGAACACTGTATCAGAATCACATAAAAGAGAGAAGAGAGATCCTGAGTCTTTTCCCCAGAAAAGTAGTTCTAATGAAGTTCCATTTCAAATTTGAGTAAAATCCCTGAATGCAGGATAATTCTGTGTTTAGCTGAAGGGTAATGGATTTTGCTTCAATCTTTTATTTTAACTTGGCATGAATTATTATCATTTAAGTGCGTTTACTGTAAGAAACATGTTGTTGGATCCTGCTTTCTAATTCATTCTTCTATTCTCTTCCATATTGTAGTTGAACTCATTTAATTCACAGTCACATTGTGCATTAGTTGTGTATGTTCTTTCATTATATTCTCTTCTACTTTTCCTTCTCTTTCCTCCCCATTTCCCTCTTCACAAAGAAGGAGGAAAGAAAAAAGCAGTATTAGCAATAGTACTCTATGTTTGATGCAGTCTGTTTCTGCTACCCTGCCCCTCTTCTCTTTTTATCTCCTATACCCTAGTTACAGTTTCTTGGCCTTTGTTCATTCACCTCTTCCTCTCTCTCTTTTTCTTTACTCTTTGATCTTCCCTTCTTCTCTCCATTCCTTCTTTCTTTGTTTAATCTTTTCATCTTTCCTTTTCATGGGACTAAAACTGACTTGTCTTAGCAAAAGATTGGGTATGGGGGTATGTGTGTGAGATTGAGAAGTTGTAATGGTAATGGGAATTTGAAGTATTTCCCTGTCCTTTAATAAGCCTAAGGGAATTTGAAGACCTTCCCTGCTTTGAAAATTAACTCTGCCTCCTAATAGGCTGAATGTAATTACATGGAGCTTGGGGTGGGAGGAATTTTCTGAAGCATGAAGCAGAACCCACAGGAAGCTGGGAGTCAAAGCTAGAGAAATTCTGGTGGGAGAGAGATGTTCAAGCAAGGAGTTGGTCAGGTTTGTGAGTAGATATTGATCTTATATTGGTTTGTGGAAAGGCTAAAGAATTATGTGGCTCTCTGTGTTGTTATGATTCATTAACTTCTTTGCTACTATGATGGAATTGGCTTCCTGATTTTTGGATTTGGTTTTCTGGTGTCTGAATAAACAATTTGCTTCTGTCCTCCATGTGGAGAGTTTGTTATATTTTGTGATCAAGCACCATGTGGGAATATTTATAGTCACCATCATCATAGTTATCATGATCATGGATGCTATAAATACTGCACTGGCACTACAGAAGAAAAAATTGCATCTAAGTTATGAACATGGGTGATTGACAGAATGGTGTTATGCTCAATGGTAATAGGGAGATGAGACTCCCATCAGAATTCACGTAAACAAATAGGTCATACCTGGGAACAATTTCCTTGGTGAAAGCTCTAATGTCAGAGGGAGCTATGACTTTAGAACCTTCCTCCTCCACTCAGACCTAAGAGACATGTTTAGCCTTGTGCTGCTGTTTCCACTTCTTCACAAGTTCATTCAGAATGAATGGTTGCTTCAAAATAATAGCATCAAAAGATACAATTACAAGGACTTCTGGGAGCCATGATGGCACAGTAAGCACTAAGTTGCTCTCACTCTCTCTTACTGACCTCTAAAGTCCAGAAAATATTGCCCCAGGAAAAATCTTGGAAGATCAGAGCCAGCAGAAAGGGTGCAGAAGCCTTTTAACTCAGGAGGCTTAGGGGATTAATGGGAACGGTCCCTCTTGCTCTGGTAGAACGTAGTAGTGCAGGATGGGAGGTGTCCCAGTAAGCCAGTGTCAAGTTCCACCTCAGCAAATAAGTGGAAGATTCTAAGGACCCCAGATAAATACCAGGTAAGGTGCCATACCCCTACAGCTTCAAGCTACCAGCACTTGAGGCCCCAGCACAAAAAGCCAGTGACCAGGTCCCTGGCCCCTAGCACAAGAAGCTTGCGACAGTGCCCCCTGTGCTCCAGCAGGAAAGCTGAACTTTAAAAGTCAGGAAATAGGCAAACATAATGAACAAAAAGCAGAAACTGACAATGAATATAGATTATTTCTATGGGAAGAGGGAAGATAAAAACACAAATTCAGAATGACATTGTCAACATACCCATATCCAAAACCTCAAAGGAGAATATGAACTGGTATCAAGCCCAAAAAGCCTTGGAAGGGCCCAAGAAGGCTTTCAAAAATCAAATAAAGGAGGTAGAAGAAAAATTGGGGGGTGGAGGGAAGTGAGAGGTATACAACAGAGAGTCAATAACTTGGAAAAGGAAGGACAATTGAGTGTAGAAAACAATTACTTAAAATATTCAATTGGACAAATGTAAAAAAAAAAAAGTACACTGAAAAAAAATAAAACAAAACCCAACTCCTTAAAAAATAGAATTGGCCAAATGGAAAAAGAGGCACAAAAATTCACTGAAGAGAAGAACACTTTTTTTTTTTTTGGACAGTTGTCCATTTTCGTTGCATAAGCCAAATAGAAGGGTACTATGTAGAGAGAAGATAAGGGAGGATCATTTTTTAGTCTCCTCCTCTTTGGACAAAGTCTTGATGATCTCCTCTTTCTTAGTCTGCTGATGCTCTTCCTCCCACTTTCATGTTTCCCTAGTCTTAGAACTGTGAACTTCAGCCTGGTCAGGCAAGAGCTTCTTCCAGGCCTTGTCTACCATCAGTTTATGAATGTGCTCCATAAGGATTCTCTTATTCTTGAACACATTTCCCTTCACCTTCAAGTATAGGCTATGGTATACTAGTGGTCAATCTTTTTGGATTCCCTATATCTACAAAGGGGATGGCACAGAATCCTCATTCGCCTCATCCAGGTCACCTTCTCAGGCATACAAGTATTGGCAGAACCTGCTGTCTTACCAATACCCATGTGCCTTCCCTTCCATCAAGCCAGAGTATTTTTTCAGCCTCTGGCCCAAGCGTGTACAGTAACGGGCTTCTGGATGATAAGTCCATCTTTAATCAGCTTCCAGATCTGCTGATGGGAATTGGCATTGGCAATTTCATTGGTCTCATTGGGGTCAAGCCATATTTTCTTCTTTCCACATCGAAGGACACTAGAGGCAAGCCTCTTCCAAAGCCTGAGCATAATCACAGCTGCAGCTGTGGAAAAAGGAAAGGAAAGAGTGAGAAGAACTCTTTAAAAAGTAAAATTGGTCAAATGGAAAAGGAGATACAAAAGCAAACTGAAGAAAATAATTCAATAAAAAATAGAATTGGACAAGTGGAAGCCAATGACTCTATGAGACATCAAAAATGAGACTTCCAAACCTTTCTGATGGTAAGATCAGAACTAAACAGAAGTTTTTTCTTTTTTTTTATTAAACAAATGCTTTATTAACTTCTGGTTTACATAATTCATTTCCACCAAATTTTGAGTTACAATTTTTCCCCCATTTTTTCACTACCCACCCCCCCAGAATAGCAGTCCCACTAGATATCCCCTCATCCAATCTGGTCTCTCCCATATCTTCCCCCATCTCCCCTTCAACTTTGCCATTAGGGCAAGGTGAATCTCTGAGCCCCAATGCCTGGACATCTTATGAAACATTTAATTTTAAAACTTCAATTTTCAGATCCATTCCCTTCCTCCCTTGTCACCCACTCCCTCTGAGAAGATAAGCAATTCAGTATGTGTTGTACATGTATAGCTATGCAAAACATTACCATAGTAGATATATTGTAAAAGACTGCTTATATTTCCCTCCCACCCATCTCACCTACCACCTGGTCCATTCCCTACTTTGATCCTGTCCCTCTTTGATAGTTTGTACTTCCAACCTCCCCTCCCCCCAGAATGCCCTCCCCTCCATCCTCCCCCCTCTCATCCCCCTTTCCCCTACTCTCCTGCAGGGTGAGATATCCCATTTAGTCTGTATGTGATCCTCTCCTTGAGCCAACTTCAATGAGAATATGGTTTTGCCTTTTTGCCTTCCTGTTCTTCCCCTCCCCTGCAACTACTTCCCCTTGTCTCTTCTACATGAGATAGTTTACTCTGCCCTGTCTCTCTCCATCTCCTCTTGCCATGTTCCTCTCTCACCTCTTGACTTCACCCCTTAAGAATCATCCATTCCCATCAAATTCAACCTATGCTCGCTATCTATGTATACCTGTAAACATATGCCCATATACCCTTCTTCAATTATTTTCATAATGAGAAAGGTTTCATCAGACACAGTTATTGTTTTTCCATGTAGGAATGTAAACAGTTCAACTTTGATAAGTTCCTTTTGATTTCTTTTCCTTGATTACCTTCTCAAGCATCTCTTGCTTCTCGTGTCTGAATGTCAAATTTTCTATTCAACTCTGTTTTTTTTTCCTTTCTTGCTTGAAAGTCCTCTATTCCACTGAATGACCATATTTTCCCCTGAAACAAGATGCTCAGTTTTGCTGGGTAGGAGACCCTTGCGTTCAGTCCCAGCTCTTTTGCCCTCTGGAATATCATATTCCATGCCTTTCAATCCCTCAGTGTAGAAGCTGCCAGGTCCTGGGCTATTCTGATTGTGTTTCCACAATATTGAAATTGTTTATTCCTGGCTGCTTGTAGTATTTTCTCCTTGATCTGGGGATTCTGGAACCTGGCTATAATATTCCTAGGAGTTTTCTTTTGGGGATCTTTTTCAGGAGGTGATTGGTGAATTGGTTCAACCTCTATTTCCCTCTGGGTCCAATACATCAGGGCAATTTTCCTTGAGAATTTCTTGAAGGATGATTTCTAGGTTCTTTCTTTGGTCATGGCTTTCAGGTAGTCCAATAATTTTTAAATTGTCTCTCCTGGATCTATTTTCCAGTTCACTGGTTTTTCCCATGAGATATTTCACATTGCCTTCTATTCTTTCAGTTGTTTGGACCTGTTTAACAGCATCTTGATTCCTCATAAAGTAATTAGCTTCCATTTATTCCAGTCTAACTCTGAAGGAATGAATCTCCTCAGTGAAATTTTGAGATTCTTTTTCCATCTGGCAAATTCGGCTTTTTAAGGCATTCTTCTCCTCATTGCCTTTCTGGGCCTCTTTTGCCATTTGAGTTAGTCTATTTTTTAAGGTGTTATTTTCCTCAGTCGGGCTGTTGACTATCATTTCATACTTTTCTTGCATCTTTATCATTTCTGCAGGGATGCTGGGTTCTCCTCAGGGGGAGGTTAGTTTCTCTGTGTAATTCTGTGGATGATGGGGCTCCAGAAGTTGGTCAGAGTCTCGTTTTTCATTGTTTGCAAGTTTTGTGGGGCAGAGCACCTTGGAAGTGCTGCTTCTACTCCGCCATCTTGGCTCCGCACTGCCCCCCCCCCACCCCAGCAGCTTTTCGCCCCCAGTGGAGGAAGCTGACACATTCCCCAAATACTGGTCCCACAGTCCATAGGGCACTAACCTCTCACTTTGTCCTAGGCATATCTGTGCTGATAGCTCTGGAATCACCACACATGCTGGTGTTCTGGGGTCCCTCCAGCTGGCTACTGGCCCAGCCACCCTGGGGCTAAAACTGCGGCTCACTTGGGCCTGGGCTCAGCTCCCAGAGCGCTGTGCTGTCGGTTCCCAGTGCACTGTGCTGCCTGCTCTCAGAGTGCTTCACTGGCTGCTCCCTGCAGGGCTGCTGGGCTGTCCTCAGCAGGAGGTTAGCTTCTCTGTGTCGTTCTGTGTGTGCTGGGGCTCCAGCAGTTGTTCAGATTCCCATTTCACATTGTTTGGAGGTGGTGTGGGGCAGAGCACCTTGGAAGTGCTATTTCTACTCCGCCATCTTGGTTCTGCCCCACTAAACAGAAGTTTTGATCTTCAAATATAAGGCTCAAGAGAGGCATACAAAGGTAAAGAGAGAAGAAAAAAATGTTACTTAAAAAGGGCAAACTATTTACATCCCTACAGGGAAAGATGATACTTGTAACTCTTGAGAACAATATCTTTATTATGGCATTTAGAAGGAGTATATATAAATAGAGGGTGTGGTTATAAGTTAACATTGATGTGATGATAAAAAAAATCTAATTAGGTGGTGAAAAATAATTGTTCTGGGAGAAGAGGAAAGGAGGAGGCAGAAAAGAATAAATTACAACACATGAAGAGGCACAAAGACCCATTTCAGTAGAGGGAGAGAAGAGAGGTAGACGGACATTGTTTGAACCTTACTCTTATCAGATTAGGCTCAAAGTGGGAATAACATATTCAGGCATAGAGTTCTAACTTACTCTATAGGAAGCAGGGTGGGGGGGAAGGGAAAGAAAAGGGGCTACATAGAAGAGAAGGCAGAATGAGGGAAAGGGTGGTCAAAAGTAAAACTCTAGAGGAAGGGAAAGGGAGAAAGGAGGGAGAGAAGCATAAATGGGGTAGGGGGTGGGAGGAAAGAGGATGGAGAGACAGGCACAGATAGTAATCATAACTGAATGTGAATAAGACGAACTCTCCCATAAAACTGAAGTGGTTAGTAGCATGGATTAAACAAACATAATCCTTCAATATGTTGTTTACATGAAGTGGAGGGATATACACAGAGTACAGGTAAAAGGCTGGAGTAGAATATATTCTGCTTCAGCTGAAGTGAAAAAGGAGGGGTAGCAATCCTGATCTCAGACAAAACAAAAGTAAAAATAGATCTAATTAAAAGAGATAAGGAAGGAAACTACATCCTACTAAAAGGTACCTTAGTCAATGAAGTTATATTATTACTAAACATAAATGCACCAAGTGGTATAATATCCAAATTCTTAGAAGAAAATTAAAGAGTTACAGGAAGAAATAGACATTAGTACTATACTAGTGGGGGACCTTAACCTCCCCCTCTCAGAATTAGATAAATTTAACCACAAATAAACAAGAAAGAAGTTAATGAGGTGAGTAGAATGTTAGAAAAGTTAGATATGGTAGACCTCTGGAGAAAATTGAATGGGGATAGAAGGGAATATACATTTTTTAAAGCAATTGGGGTTAAGTAACTTGCTCAAGGTTACACGGCTAGTCATTATTTATGTGTGGGTGCTCATTTTCTGAGGCTGGATTCAATCTTGGGTCATTCCAACTCCGAGGCCAGCACTCTTACTCACTGTGTCACATAGCTGCCCCTATAATATAGCTAATTCTTTTTTTTTTTTTTTTGCTTTTTGGAGGGCAATTGGGGTTAAGTAACTTGGCCAAGGTCACATGGCTAGGTTTTTGTTTATGTGTGCTAAGTGTCTGAGGTTGGATCCGAACTCAGGTCCTTCTGACTCCAAGGCCAATGCTCTACTTGCTGTGCCACCTAGCTGCCCCAGGAATATACATTTTTCACAGTGTTACATGGCACCTACACAAAAATTAGCCATGTAATAAGGCATAGAAACCCCATAACCCAATGCAGAAAGGCAGAAATATTAAATGTATCCTTCTCAAATCATGATGCAATAAAACTCACATTCAATAAAGGGGTATGGAAAGATAGACTAAAAATTAAAAATCCATTGGAAACAAAATAATCTAATCCTAAAGAATGAGTGGGTTAAACAACAAATCATACAAAAAATTAATAACTTCATCCAAGAGAATGACAATAATGAGACAAAATACCAAAACGTATGGGATGCAGCAAAAGCAGTCCTTAGGGGAAGTTTTATATCTCTAAATGTTTACATGAATAAAATAGAGGAAACCAAATTATCAGTATCAAAAATGAAAAGGATGAATTCACCACCAATGAAGAGGCAATTAAAACAATAATTAGGAGCACCTTTGCCCAATTATATGCCAATATATCTGACAATCTTAGTGAAATGGATGAATACTTACAAAATATAAATTATCTAGATTAACAGAAGAGGAAATAAAATACTTAAATAATCCCATTTCACAAACAGAAATTGAACAAGCCGTCAATGTGCTCCCTAAGAAAAAAATTAAAGGCCAGATGGATTTACAAGTGAATTCTACCAAATATTTAAAGAACACTTAATTCCAATCGTATATAAACTATTTGGGGAAATATGTGAAGAAGGAACCCTAACAAATTCTTTTTTGTGATACAAATATAGTGCTGATACCTAAACCACAAAGACTAAAACAGAGAAGGAAAATTATAAACCAGTTTACCTAATGAATATTGATGCAAAATTTTTAAATAAAGTATTAACAAAAAGATTACAGAAAATTATCACAAAAATAATAGAATATGACCAAATAGGATTTATACCAGGAATTTCAGGGCTGGTTCAATAAGAGGAAAACTGTCAGCATAATTGATCATATCAACAACAAAACTAACAAACCATATGATTATCTCAATAGATGCACAAAAAGCTTTTGACAAAATACAATGCACATTCCCATTAAAAACAGTAGGGAGCATAGGAATGAATGGAGTCTTCCTTAAAATGATAAGTATTGGGGTGGCTAGGTGGCACAGTAAGTAGAGTGTCGGCCCTGGAGTCAGAAGGACCTGAGTTCGGATTCGGCCTCAGACACTTAATGCACACAAAAACAAATACCTTGGGCAAGTTACTTAACCCCAATTGCCCTCCAAAAAGCAAAAAAAAAAAAAAAAGGTATCCTCTATTTAAAACCATCAACAAGCATTATATGTAATGGAGATAAACTAGAAACATTTCCATTAATATCAGGGGTGAAACAAGGATACCTATTATCACCACTGTTATTCGATATTGTATTAGAAATCTTAGCATTAGCAATAAGAGAAGAAAAATAAATCAAAGGAATTAGGATAGGCAAAGAAGAAACAAAGCTATCACTCTTTGCAGATGATATGATAGTATATTTAGAGGATATGAGAGAATCAAATAAAATTATATGAAATAATAAACAAATTCAGCAAAGTTGTGGGATATAAAATAAACTCACATAAATTATCAGGATTTTTATATATTACTAATAAAGCCCAATAGCAAGAAGGAGAAAGAGAAATTTTGGGGGTCTACCTGCCAAGACAAACCCAGGAACTATGTGAACATAATATAAAACATTTTTCACACAAGTCAGATCTAAACAATCAGAAAAACATCAGTTGCTCATGGGTAGATTGAGCTAATATAATAAAAATGACAATTCTGCCTAAATTAATTTACTTATTCACTGACATACCAATCAAATGACCAAAAAGTTATTTTATAGAGCAAGAAATAAATAATAACAAAATTCATCTGGAAGAAGAAAAGGTCCAGAATATCAAGGGAACTAATGGAAAGAAATGCAAGAGAAGGCAGCCTAGATGTACCAGATCTTAAATTGTATTTGAAGCAGGAATCATAAAAACTACTTAGTACTGGCTAAGAAACAGAATGGTGGATTAGTGAAATGGGTTAGAGACACAAGACACAATACTCAATGACTATAGCAATCCACTTTTTGATAAACCCAAAGACTTTAGCTTCTGGGAAAAGAACTCACTATTTGACAAAAACTGCTGGCAAAACTGAAAAATAATATGAGAGAAAGTAGACATAGACCAGTATCTTACAATGTATACAAAAATAAAGTCAAAATGGGTATATGATTTATATATAAAAGCTAATAGTATAAAGGAATCAAAGAATAGCTTACCTGTCATATTTATGGAGAACAGAAGAATCTATGACCAAAGAAGAGATAGAGAACAATATGAAATGCAAAATAGATCATTTTGATTGCATTAAATGAAAAAGTTTTTTGCCCAAAGTCAATGCAGCCAAAAATAGAAGGCAAGCAGAAAGCTGGGAAACAATTTTCACAGCTAGTGTCTGATAAAGGTGTCATCTCTAAAATATATGGAAAACTGAGTCAAAGTTATAAGGATACAAGTCATTCCCCAATTAATAAAAGGTCAAAGGATATGAAGAGGAAGTTTTCAGAGGAAGAAATTAAAGTTATCTACAGTCATATGAAAAAATGCTCTAAATCACTATGGATTAGAGAAATGCAAATCAAAACAACTCTGAGGTACCACATGACACATGTCAGACTGGTCTGACCTGTTTGGGAGAGTACAATATGTGCTTCAGCACCAATGCAATATTTACAGCCCCCACTATCACAATAAAGACTGTGACTATTAGTATCACACAACATTCATCACAAAACATACCAAACTCTCCAGATAGAGGATAGAACTGAAGGATTTATTTAGACACAAGAAAACCCAATCCCAAAACCAATAAACCCATTCCATCATAGTACTAAAGGTATTTAGAAGCCATAATAATGCTGAGAGCCACAGCATCTTTCAGCCTTCCCCAAAACCAATACAAGATCAATATCTAGTCATAAGCCTAACGGACTCCTTGCCTGAGATCCTCCTCTCTCCCCCACCATCTGGCTAGCTTAACTACCAGATTCCTGTAGGCTCTGCTTCCCTTCAGCAAATTCCTTTCACCACAGGCTCCATGCGACTACATTCAGCCTATTAGGGGGCAGAGTTTATATTCACAGCAGGGAAGCTTCCTGTGGGCTCTGCTTCACTCTTTAGCAAATTCCCTCCATCACAGGCTCCATGTGATTACATTTAGGCTATTAGGGGGCAGAATTTACTTTCAAAGCAGGGAAGGTCTTCAAATTCCCCCCTAGGTCTATTAAGGGGCAGGGAAGATCTTCAAATTTCCATTCCTATTACACATGCCTGCTTTAAATCATGCTCATATAAGAATATGGTTCATTTTACACAGGTAGGTTTAGATAGTAGACCTCTAATATATTTTGCTGGTGGTTGTATTTACTTAATAAATATTTTATTAATAATCAATGAGACTTCCTTGCTTTACTAGGTCTCTGATTTTCTTTCTCCTGGTAGGTGGGAGCCACAGAGAATATAAAGAAAAAATGAATGAAAGAAGAAGAAAAAAGGAAATGAAGGGAGAAGAGAGGAAAGAGAAAGACAGCAAGAGAGCAAAATAGCAGATACTTACATGACTGAGCAAGAACATACGTTTTATAGGTTGAACAAATGTTTCTGACCCTTCTACAAGTGTTCCTGAATGAAGAATGAACCCCTTTAGCTCTGATTTGTCCCTGCTAAGGCACCATGGAAGTCGGGTTGGATTCTTTAGGCAGCAAACTTTTATTATTTTTCTTCATACTTAGGGATATACTCTGGTTGAAAGACACAGACTTAATTGTGCTTCTCTACCTTGCCGTTGTTTCCTCCCAGACTCAAGAAGCCTCAGTAATCTCCCCATATCTAAGAGCTTAAATGGCCTTGATGTTCCCTTGAGCCAATTCCCTGTTTTACCCCTGATTCTTTAGAGAATCTGATGAGCAGAGGGAGCAGCAATTAGTCTAGTGTTCATTCCTTCTTGGCACAGTTCTAATGTTATGGAGAGGTTGGATATTTTATCTAAATTCCATTTTCCCAATAGCCATGTGGAAATAGTCAATGGTTTGGAGTGCAGTGAATGTGGGGGAAACATTCTCCTCAGATAAAGTAACTTCAGAGGCCAAAGAAACAGAGCTATGAGTGTTACAATGGATAGAGTTCCAGGTCTGGAGTCAGGAACATCTGAGTTTAAAACTGGCCTATCTTACTTACTTATTATCTTACTTTCTAGTTGTGTGACCCTGGGTAAAGTCACTTAACCCTGTTTGCCTCAGTTTCCTCATCTGTAAAATGAGCTAGAGAAGGAAGCCATTCCAGTATCTTTGCCAAGAAAACCCTAAATGGTGTCCTAGAATCAGCTATAACTGGAACACTGAATAAGACAACAAATAGAGACTCTCCAAATATATTTGATCCCCCTCCTTACTGGCAATATATTGACAAGCATAACTTATTCTATATGCAAGGAGGCCTATACTATAATAGAGACTTACTGCCAGCCTATGGTATTCCAATAGGATTATTCAAGGACAAATGCATTTTGTTCCAATAGGAACAAATCTGACTTTTGACAACTCCTTTGAAATGTTAGCAATTCCTCAAGTGTTGCATACTTCCTTCATTTTCATTCTAATGGATAATGCTGTTGATTTACAGCGTACTGTAAATAAGCCTAAAAACTATAAAAATCTAAAACATGTCATAAAGAAGCCTAGGTACTAACCCAAGAGATCCTCCTTAATGCACTAAAACATTTCTTTTTCTTTCAATCTAGCTACTCGTTTTTGACTCCCAGTCTTGATGGTGGGTAAAAAAAAAACTAAGTTCTCAAGGAACCCAGAATGGGCAACTCTCACAATTCCTTTATTATATAAGAATAGTTTGGATTATTTTCACCATAATGTTTTCTTCTTATTTGCTTATATCAAAGCAATTAAGCCAATTTTCCATTCATAGGACCATTTAAATGAAATTTTACGTTTTTGGCCTTTGCATTTTGCTTTCGTAAAGAACTTAGTCATCTGACAAGTTCACATTTCACTCTGCACTATACAATTCCAGATATTTTCAATTAAATATATATAAGTAAAAATCATGTACCTTTTTTGATCTTATCTTTGTATATGAAGTGAGATGTTGGTCAATACTTAATTTCTGACGTGCTCAGTTTTCCCAGTAGATTTTGTCAAATAATAAATTTTTATTCCAAAAGCAAAAATCTTTGGATTTACCATATACTACATTACTATGGTCATTTACTATAATGCAATATGTACCTAATCTATTCCACTGATCCATCACTCTATTTCTTACTACCAAATTGTTTTGAAAATTATCACTTTATAATACAGTTTCAGATCTGGTATGGCTAGACCACCTTCCTTCACATTTTTTGTTGATTTCCTTTCATATTCTTGACCTTTTGTTCTTCTGGAAGAATTTTATTAATATTTTTCAAGCTCCATAAAATAATTTTGATAGTTTGATTGGTATGGTACTGAATAAACTGATTATATTGATTCATCCTTTTCATGAATAATTAATATATTTCCAACTGTTTAGATCTGACTTTATTTGTGTAAAAAGTGTTTTGTAGTTGTGTTCATATAGTTCCTGGGTTTGTCTTGGCAGTTAGATTCCCAAGAATTTTATATTGTCTACAGTTATTTTAAATCAAATTTCTTTTTCTATCTCTTGCTTCTAAACCATGTTGGTAATATATAGAAATGTTGATGATTTATGTGAATTTATCTTGTATCTTGTGACTTTGCTAAAGTTGTCCATTGTTTCAAGTAATTTTTTTGTTGATTCTTTAGGATTCTCAACAGTTATATAATTAATATAGGTGGTATATAATAAGGAAATTAGTAAAGCAATGAATAGATATTTTTCAGATGTATAGATAAGGAAATAATTTAGAACCAAAGGGAATATAAAGAGCATTACAAAATGTAAAATAGATCATTTTGATGATGTGAAATTTAAAAAAATTCACAAAACAAATGTAATGAAAATTAAAAGAAAAGAAGAAAACTGGGAGAAATGTTTTTGCAACAATGTTCTCTGTAAAGGCCTCATTTCTCAAATATATGTCATTCCCCAATTGATAAATAGTCAAAGGATATGAATAGGCAGTTTTCAGACAAAGAAATTAAAACTATAGTCAGAGGAAAAAAAGACCTAAAGCAATATTACCTAGACAAATTCAAATTAAAACAACTCTGAGGTATTACCTCACTCTTATCAGATTGACTAATGTGACAAAAAAGGAAAATGATGGATGGTGGAGGGGATGTGGGAAAACTGGAATACAAATGGTGGTTGGAGCTGTGAACTGATCTAACCATTCTGAAGAGCAATTTAGAACTATGCCCAAAGGGCTATAAGACTATGCATATCCTTTGATTAAGCAATAACACTGCTAGGCCTATATACTAAAGATTTAAAAGGGGGGAGGGGAAGGGCACATTTGTATAAAAATATGTATAGAAGCTCTTGTTGTGGTGGCTAAGAATTGGAAATCAAAGGTATGTCCGTCAACTGGGAAATGTCTAAACAAGCTGTGCTATAGGATTGTGATGGAATATTATTGTGCTATAAAAAGTGACAAGCAGGATGATTTCAGAAAAACCTGGAAAGGCGTACATGAACTGATAGGAAGTGAAGTGAACAGAACCAGGCAGATGTTGTACACAGCAACAGTGATATTTTGTGATGAAAAACTGTGAATGATTTAGCAGAATATATTCTCAGCAATACAATGATCCAAGACAATAAGAGAGTAATGATGAAGTGTACTATTCATCTCTAGAGAAAGAACTGATATTGTTTGATGCTACTTTTCACTTTCTTTTTTCATTCTTTTTTTTTATTCAAGTATTCTTGAATAGAATGAGTCATAGTTGTAGATGATTGCATCTGTATAATCTCTATCTTATTGCTTACTATCTCAGGTAGGGGGAAGGAGTAGGAGAGCAGGGAGGGATAGAATTTAGAATTCTAAACTTAAAAAAAAAAACGGTTAAGGTGCTGTGACATGTAATTGATGAATAAATAAAATATACTAATTTTAAAAAATTAGGGCTCTACATGCCAAAACAAACCTGGGACCTATGTGAACACATTTACAAAACACTTTTCACACAAATAAAGTCAGATATAAATAATTGGAAAATATCAGTTGCTCATGGTTAGGCCGAGCTAATATAATAAAAATAACAATTTTACCTAAATTAATCTATCTATTTAGATCCATACCAATCAAACTACCAACAAATAGTTTATAGAGCTAAGAAAAATAATTACAAAATTCACATGGAAGAACAACAGTCCAGAATATCGAGGGAATTAATTAAAAGAAATTCTAGGGAAGGTGGCCTAGCCATACCAGATTTTAAAATGTATTATTAAGCAGCAGTCATCAAAACTGCTTGGTACTGGCTGAGAAACAGAGTGGTGGATCAGTGAAATAAATTGGGTACACAACTGTGGTAATCTACTATTTAATAAACCTGAAGACTCCAACTTCTGGGATAAGAACTCACTATTTGACAAAAACTTCTGGGGAAAACTGGAACATAGTATGGCAGAAACTGGGCATTGACCAACATCTTACACCATATACCAAAATAAAGTCAAAATGGGTTTATGATTTAGATATAAAGGTTGATAATGTAAGCAATCTGGGAGAGCAAGGAATAGTTTACCTATGAGATTTATGGAGAAGGGAAGAATTTATGACCAAATGAGATAGAGAGCATTACAAAATGCAAAATGGATAATTTTGATTATATTGCATTGAAAAGTTTTGCACAAACAAAGCCAATATAGTCAAGATTAGGAGAGAGGCAGAAAATTGGGAAAGAATTTTTACAACCAGTGTCTCTGATAAGGCCTCATTTCTAAAATATACAGTTCTAACTCCACCCACCTGACTTGGAGCCACTATCACTTGAGGCTAATTGGTAAGAGTTTATGAGGGTTAGTGCACTGTTTGGAGTAGAATTTGTGAATAATTGCAGAGCTTAACAGTATTTTATTTAAAATTCCGTCTCTTTAACAACCCATCATGTCAAAGAAGACTAAGAGAACACTGAAAGAAGAAAACGAATTTTTTAATGATGATTGGGAATTGCAATATTATCTTGTTTCTGTTAAAGATAAGATGATTTGCTTGCTTTGTGATACAAGAATTCAATGCTTATTAGCATTATAACACTCATAAAGACAGCATATATTTTGAATTGAGAAGCATGAAAGGCTGTATTGCAGAAATTAAAAGATGAAAAGCAAAAGCAACTACAATCTTTGCAAGCAAGAATCAGACTGGAAATAACATCACTGAAGCAACTTATAAAGTAGTTTATATACTTCAGGGAAAAGGGAAGTCATTTAGTGATGTAGAAATTGTGAAAGAATGCATTGTCAAAGTTGTAGGATGATTAGACTGATAATGTTTCAAAGTACAATTAACTGTCTCTTTCAAGGAGAATTGTAACTGATAGGCAGCATGAATTAGCCTTCAACTTAGCAGAACAATTTCATGCAATACTTTAAAAGAAAATATATATTATTCAATTACTTTGGATGAATCAACTGATAGTACTGACTAGGCACAAGTTTTATACTTCATTCATGTCATAAAAGAAGGTTTTCTTTGTTACAAAGAGTTACTCACTTTGGACCACTTCTGAACAGAACACAGGGAATAGATATCTTCAACAATTTTCAAGTTAATTGTTGTGAGATTGGACTGAATTTGGTAAATTTCGTGAGTGTGTGTACAGATGGTGCACCTTCCATGACAGGAAAACATGAAAGGTTCATTTTAACAGATCTAGATGCTCTCATTTCTTTTCATTATACCTTGCCTCAGCAAAATAGCTGTACTAAAGATACTATTTTAAGTGACACTTAGTAACAAATTATAAGTATTTTTGAATTTAATTTTTATTATTTATTTTTTATTAATTATTATTATTTATTTTTAGTTTACATAATTCAATTCCACAAATTTTCCCTATTTTCCCCTACCCACCACCCCAAAATAGTGATCCCACTGAATATCCCCTGCCCCAATCTGCTCTCTCCCATATCTTTTCCCATACCCCCTCTGACTTTCCAGTAGGACATGGTGGATCTCTATGCCCCAGTGCCTGAATATCTTATTTCCCAGTTACATGTAAAATAATAATAGCATATACATATGTACATATATATGTGTGTATATATATATAGATCTTTGATTTTAAAACTTTGAATTCTAGATTCTTTCTCTTCCCCCCTCATCACCCACCCTTACTGGGAAAATAAGCAATTCAGTATAGGTTGTATATGTGTAGCTATGCAAAACATTTCCATAGTGGATATATTGTGAAAAACTGAACATATTTCCCTCCATCCTGTCCCACACTCCACTTGTTCTATTCTCTACTTTGATCCTGTCCCTTTTCAAAAATGCGTGCTTCCAACTTCCCTCCCCCCCCCCAGCCTACCCTCTCCTCCACCATTACCCCTCTCATCCCCTTCCCCCTATTCTCCTGTAGGGTGAGATACCCTATTTAGTGTGTATGTCATTCCCTCCCCAAGCCAAATTTAATGAGAATAAGGTTGACTCATTCCTTTTTGCCTTCCTGTTCTTCCCCTCCATTATAATAGTTTTCCCTTGCCTCTTCTATAAGAGATAATTTACCCTTTCTGTCTCTCCCCATCTCCTCTCATTATATTCCACTCTCACATCATAATTTCACCTTTTAAGTATCATCCCTTCCTATTCGATTGCTCCTGTGCCCTCTGTCTATGTATAACTGTAGAAATATATACACACACTCACATAAGTATTCATATGCATATATGCCCCCCTATATAGACATATATCGTATGTATGTATGTGTGTGGATAGATAGATAGATAGATAGATAGATAGATAGATACACATTTCTATTCCCTTCAACTATTCTCATACTGAGAAAAGTTACATAAGTTATAATTATCATTTTTCTGTGTAGGAATGTAAATAGTTCAACTTTTATAAGTTCCTTATGATTTCTTATCCCTATTTACCTTCTCGTGCTTCCCTTGCTTCTTATATCTGAATGTCAAATTTTCTATTCAATTCTGTTTTTTTTTTCATCAAGAATGCTTGAAAGTCCTCTATTCCAATGAATGACCATATTTTCCCCTGAAACATGATACTCAGTTTTGCTGGGTAGATGATTCTTGATTTTAATCCCAGCTCCTTTTACCTCTGGAATATCATATTCCAAGCCCTTTGGTCCCTCAGTGTAGAAGCTGCCAGATCTTGTGTTATCCTGATTGTGTTTCCACAATATTCAAATTGCTTCTTTCTGGCTGCTTGTAATAATTTCTCGTTGATCTGGAAAGTCCAGAACCTGGCTATAATATTCTTATGAGTATTCTTTTTGGGATCTTTTTCAGGAGGTGATCTGTGGATTCTTTCAACCTCCATTTTGCCCTCTGGTTCTAAAACATCAGGGCAATTTTCTTTGAGAATTTCTTGAAGGATGATTTCTAGGTTCTTTTTTTGATCGTGGCTTTCAGGTAGTCCAATAATTTTTAAATGATCTCTCTTGGATTTATTTTCCAGGTCAGTGGTTTTTCCAATGAGATATTTCACATTGCCTTCTATTTTTTCATTTGTTTGGATCTTTTTCATAGTATCTTGATTTCTCATAAAGTCACTAGCTTCCATTTGCTTCAATCTAATTCTGAAGAGATGATTCTCTTCAGTGAGCTTTTGAGATTCTTTTTCCATCTGGCAAATTCAGCTTTTTAAGGCATTCTTCTCCTTATTGGAGTTTTGAGCCTCTTTTGCCATTTGAGTTATTCTATTTTTTAAGGTGTTATTTTCTTCAGTCAGGTTGTTGACTCTCATTTCATAATTTTCTTGCATCATTCTCATTTCTCTTCCCAATTTTTCCTCCACTTCTCGGTTTTCAAAATCATTCTTAAGCTCCTCTATGGCCCGTAACCAGCTCATATTTTTCTTGGAAGCTTTTGGTGCAGAAGTTCTGACTTCATTGTCTTCCTCCTGTTCCATGCTTTGATTCTTTTTCTCCCCAAAATAGGAGTATAAAGTTCAATTGTGTGCTTGCTTTGCTTCCTTTGTTTGCTCATGTTGCCACTCAATTACTTGACTTTTGAGCTTTTTGCCACATTAGAACTTTGCTACCAGAGAGCAGAACTTTGTCCCAAATCACTGGGGTTTTCTCAGCTGCTGGAACTATTTGTTGGCTGCCCTCTCTGAAGCCTCCCCATGCTCTGGCAAACTGGTCACTCACCCTAGATCCTCCACCCTAGACAGTGATCCAGATCCACACAGGTTAAAGCAAAAGCAATTACCCCTCAGACTGGTAGCTTGGTCCTCCGACAATTTGCAGGCCAGGAGCAGCCACGCAGCAGTGGCTGCAGGGCTGCAGAGCCTCAGCTGCTTCTCCCTCCAGGGGCAAAGGCTGGACCATGCTCCCGAACTCCTGAACTCTCTGTTTCCAAGTCCACACTGCACTGAACTCTTACTTTTTCCTTCAAATCTATGGGTTGATAATTCTGGAAACCACCACAGCTGATGGTGATCTGAAGTCCCTTCAGCCAGTGGCTGGTTGTGGCCACCCTGAGGCTAAAACTTCTGGCTCATGTGGGGCTGGGCTCGGCTTCCAGAGTGCTGCACTGGCCCCTTCCTGCCAGCCTGCCAGGCTTTCTTCAGTGGGAGGTTAGCTTCTCTCTGTCATTTTGTGGGTTCTATAGCTCCAAAGTGTGTTTAGAGTCAATTTTTATATGAGTTGGAGTAGGTGGGAGTGGGAGCCATGCAGAAGTCCTTTTTCTACTCTGTGATCTTGGCTCTGCCCCCCAATATATTGTAAGTATTGTTAACTATATTCATGCAAATGTAACAGAACATCATCAGTTTAAGATGAATTTACCATATCATTCTAAATGCATTGGTGTCACAGGGACAGGTGTTAGCTAAACGTTTATCTCTGCAAGAACAGATAGTTAAATTTTATGAATAATAGAATCAGTAATGTGAATTATTGAAAGAAGATCTCTATAGGTATATTTTATTTCTGTGTGATACATCAAATTAAAATGACTTGAATATTTCTTTGTAAGGTACAACTAAATTTATATATGATATAGGCAAAAATCCAAGTATTTGGGGGGAAAATATATTTTTTCAAAATACTTCTTCAAAAGCAAATTTCAGTGGGGCGGCTAGGTGGCGTAGTGAATAGAGCGCCGGCCCTGGAATCAGAAGGACCTGAGTTCGGAGCCGGCCTCCGACACTTAATCCATACAAACAAAAACCTAGCCATGTAACCTTGGGCAAGTTACTAAACCCCAATTGCCCTAAAGGGGCGGCTAGGTGGCGCAGTGAGTAAGAGCGCCAGCCTCGGAGTTTGGATGACCCGAGATCAGATCCGGCCTCAGAAAATGAGCACCCATGCATAAATAATAACTAGCCGTGTAACTCTGAGCAAGTTACTTAACCCCAATTGCTTTAAAAAAAAAAAAAAAGCAAATTTCAGATGAATATTTTCCCCAGTTAGCAAAGGTCATTGATCAACAGGATGATATATGCGAATCATTTGAAGAATATGCAGCTGTTATAGACCTGTTAATTGGAGAATACAATGAAAGGTTCACTGACCTTGAGAATCATGATATCACACTCAGATTTCAGCCTCTCCTAGTTGATATCACAGAGGCACATAAAGAACGACAGACGGATTTGATTGAACTGTCAGTAGATGACATTTTAAAGTCATTGTTTGATGCTGAGAAAGAATCAATTGAAATATGGAAAAACACAGTAGAATATTTATGTGTTTGGCAGCATGCCAAATAAATTATTTTTTGCTTTTCATCTACTTATTGCTGCAAATCTACATTTTCCTACCTAACCTAAATCAAGACACTCTTAAAGTCAGAAATGACTGATAGAACATCAACTGAAATTGTGCACCTCCATGCTGCAATCAAATATTCAAATGCTTTCCAACAAAAAGCAGATACAACAAAGTCATTAAAAGATTAGTTAATTTTAAAATTAACAAGTAGTTTTCATTTTTTGACATTGTTGAGTACATAGATTTTTTTCAAAATAATGTACATTTTTAGGGCGGAGCCAAGATGGCGGAGTAGAAACAGCTCATCCAAGCCACTCTGCCCCCAGATTCCCCCCAAACGATGTAAAAGGGGACTCTGAACAACTTCTGGAGCCCCAGCACCCACAGAACGACACAGAGAAGCTAAACTCCCGCTGAGGACAGCCCAGCAGCCCTGCAGGAAGGACCAGCGCAGTGATCTGGGACCTGGCAGTGTGCAGCACGCAGAGCGCAGGAGCCGAGCCGAGCCCAGGTCCGCATGAGCTGAGGTTTTAGCCCCAGGGCGGCAGGGCCAGCAGCCAGCTGGAGGAACCCCAGAACACCAGGAGCTGTGGCGACTCCAGAATTATCAACATAGACTT
This sequence comes from Gymnobelideus leadbeateri, assembly GCA_011680675.1. NCBI lineage: Eukaryota > Metazoa > Chordata > Mammalia > Diprotodontia > Petauridae > Gymnobelideus > Gymnobelideus leadbeateri. The sequence continues at coordinate 186,102 of WOXC01005185.1, read as the reverse complement.
GCCTAGGACAAAGTAAGAGGTTAGTATCCTATGGACTTTGGGACTGGTATTAGGGAATGCGTCGGCTCCCTCCCCTGGGGGCTAGAAGCCACTGAGGTCAAACGCCATTTTGTAGTTTTCAGAGGCAGCTCCCGTTCCCAGCCTGCAAATTTGTAGGGAGATCCAGCGATCAGTCTTGGGGGGTAATCGCTCTTGCTTTAACCTCCCTGGATCTGGATTGTGATCTAGGGTTGAAGTTGTGGGTGGGTTTACAGCTTGCCAGAAACAGAAGTTGCCCCCCACACGTTCGGGACGAAAATTCCTCTATCTGGCCCTAAAGCCATAGTGTGGCAACAAGCCCAAAAGTCAAGTAATTAAGTGGCAACATGCCAAGGCAAAGGAAACAGAAAAATGCAACCCTAGACTCCTATTTTGAGGGCATAGAGTGGGAAAAGGACTGTGAGGTCAGAAGTCCTGCTCCAAAAGCCCCAGGAGAAACCATGAGCGGGTTGCAGGCCATAGAGGACCTTAAGAAGGACTTTAAAAATCAAATAAGAGAAGTGGAGGAAAAATTGGAAAGAGAAATGAGAAGGATGCAGGAAAAGTATGAAATGAGGGTCAACAGCCTGACTGAGGAAAACAACACCTTAAAAAATAGACTAGCTCAAATGGCAAAGGAGAGCCAAAAGGGCAATGAGGAGAAGAATGCCTTAAAAAGTCGAATTTGCCAGATGGAAAAAGAATCTCAAAAGTTCACTGAGGAGATTCATTCCTTCAGAGTTAGACTGGAGCAAATGGAAGCTAATGACTTTATGAGAAATCAAGATGCTGTTAAGCAGATCCAAACAAATAAAAGATTAGAAGGCAATGTGAAATATCTCATGGGAAAAACCACTGATCTGGAGAATAGATCCAGGAGAGACAATTTAAAAATTATTGGACTACCTGAAAGCCATGATCAAGGAAAGAACCTAGAAATCACCCTTCAAGAAATTCTCAAGGAAAACTGCCCTGATGTTTTAGATCCAGAGGGCAAAATAGAGGTTGAAAGAATCCACCGATCACCTCCTGGAAAAGATCCCAAAAAGAAAACTCCCAGGAATATTATAGCCAGGTTCCAGAATCCCCAGATCAAGGAGAAAATACTTCAAGCAGCCAGGAAGAAACAATTTCATTATTGTGGAAACACAATCAGAATAGCCCAGGACCTGGCAGCTTCTACACTGAGGCATCGAAGGGCATGGAATATGATATTCCAGAGGGCAAAAGAACTGGGAATGAACCCAAGGGTCACCTACCCAGCAAAACTGAGTATTTTGTTTCAGGGGAAAATATGGTCATTCAGTGGAATAGAGGACTTTCAAGCATTCTGAGGAAAAAACCAGAGTTGAATAGAAAATTTGACATCCAGACACAAGAAGGAAGAGATGCCTGAGAAGGTAATCAGGGAAAAGAAATCAAAAGGAACTTGTCAAAGTTGAACTATTTACATTCCTATATGGAAAAGCAATAACTGTGACTGATGATATCTTTCTCACTATGAAAATAATGGAAGAAGGGTGTGTGGTCATATGAATACATATGTGAATGTGTGTGTATATGGTTACAGTTATATATATGGATAGAGGGCATAAGTTGAATTTGTTGGGAAGGGAGAATACTCAAGGGATGAAATTATGAGGTGAGAGAGGAAAGTGGCAAGAGGAGATGGGGAGAGACAGGGTAGGGTAAACTATCTCATGTAGAAAAAGCAAGGGGAAGTGATTGCAAGGGAGGGGGAGAATAGGAAGGCTAAAAAGGCAAAAAAACATTCTCATTGAATTTGGTTCAGGGAGAGAATAACATACATACTAAATGGGATATCTCAACCTGCAGCAGAATAGGGGGAAGGGGGATGAGAGGAGGGATGATGGATGGGAGGGCATCCTTGGGGGGAGGGGAGGTTGGAAGTACCCACTATAGAAGAGGGACAGGATCATGTGGGGAATGGACCAGGTGGGGGGTGGGATGAGTGGGAGGGAATTGTAAGCAGCCTTGCACAATATATCTACTATGATAATGTTTTGCATAGCTAGACATGTACAACATATACTGAATTACTTATCTTCCCAGAGGGAATGGGTGACAAAGGAGGAAGGAAATGGATTTGAAATTCGAGGTCGTAACATTAAATGTTTCAAATATATATAAATACTATTATTAATACTCTTTTGCTTGTAATAGGGAGATAAGATGTGCAGGCATTGGGATGCAAAGACTCACCCTCCTCTAATGGAAAAGTCGATGGGGGTATGGGAGAAGGTAGGGGAGAGAGCAGATTGGAGGAAGCGATATCTTGTGGGATTACTGTTCTGGGAGGTTGGGTAGGGGAATAATGGGGGGAAAATGATTGTAACTCAAAATCTGGTGGAAATGAATGATGTAAAACAGAAGTTAATAAAGCATTTGTTAAAAAAAAATAATAATGTACATTTTTAGGTATTACTAATCGAAGTTTCTTGAGTGTGATCTTATTTGATTACATCTAAATCAATGTGGCCTTCCAATGTGAAAAGGCTCCCCACCCCTATCTTAGAGTAATACAGAGGCATGATTAGATGATTTCTTATTAAAAATAAAATTAAAACCTCTTTCTCATTAACTAATCATTTAGTTTGATCCCCATCACAATTCATTAAATTTTATTTATTGAATATAGTTAAGAAATACCAGTTGCTCAAATATGACTTATTTATAGCTGAAATTAAAAGTCATAAGTAATTATTTACAGTATTTTTGCTATGAAAAAAATCATTCAGAATAACATAAAACTCTTAACACAATATTAGGTGACTCCACTTCAGGAAACACAATTTCATCATTTTGTTGACTCTAGGTAATGATCAAAGTCTCTTAAGAACCTTCTTCATATATTGAGTTAACTTCTATTCTTAGGAAATAGAAAAGTTTTCTTTGATTTCTCTTATAACAACTATGTGTGGCAGGTGCTATTATTATCTCTATTTCATAAGTAAATAAATTAAGGTTAAGAGGTTAGGTGAATTGCTGAGGTCATATAGCTAACAAGTGTCATAATGTATGACTCCCCAATCATCTGAGTGCAGTGAGCAGCCAATGATACTTTCAGTAGTCCAATGTGTATTGCTCTGTCCAGGGAGAAAAGGAAAGAGGGCTTAAGAGTGAGAATGGAGCTGAAATTCTGCATTCCTTTTTTTAGTGATATGTTTCTTTGAAATAAACTAGGCTCGTCCTTAGATGACAGATATGCAGCTCATCACATAACTGTAAGGGTTATGGGATTTAAAGATCTTCCATGCCTCATGCTGACATAGCAGGAAGGGGTGGGGCAAGAGGAAGCTGAAAAAAAGCTACAGTTCCTGTGTGACTGGTGGAGGCAGGCAGCAGCAGTGGTAGTGGTTAGGTAGAGGTGGAGGCACAAACCCCTTTTTGAGCCAGCCAGTATTTCTGCTAAGGACTCTTGTTGGGGACTGACAGGGACCGGAACTGCAGGGGGCCAGAGCTGTTGGGAGCATGCTTCCTGGACGCTGAGCACTTGCTGTGAGTGGGGAGAGAAGGACCTTTGCCTGAGGTAGCCTGTTCTGTTTTTTTTTTTTTTAAAGCAATTGGGGTTAAGTAACTTGCTCAAGGTTACACCGCTAGTCATTATTTGTGTGTGGGTGCTCATTTTCTGAGTCATCCCAACTCTGAGGCTGGTGCTCTTACTCACTGCGCCACCTAGCCGCCCCAACCTGTTCTGTTTTGAAGGTTTAAGAAAGTGGTTGTTTACTATGTTAACTACATGTGCCAATTTCATAACTACTCTGATGGCTTTGGCTTTCTGCTTTTGGGACTCAGTTATTTTGTATTTTAATAAATGTTCTAGCTTTATCCCCCATATAGAAAGCCTGGTATATTTTTGTGATTAATAACCACATAAGCCTATTTATAATTGCCATAGGCATTGTGAATATTGCATTGCTAATATACTAACCTGCACATGAAACCTTTCTAGCTAAACAGAACTGGGGATTGACTGGAGTAGATGCTGAGAACATCCACCCAAACAATCAGTAAGAGTTAGTGGAGGATTTCTTGCAATAAAATTATTTCATTCTCTATGTGAAATTCTGATAGGTTTCAACTCCATGGAACAAGGTGCCTCTGTGCCAGGTTCACCCTTGTTTTGTATCTACAGCACTCAGATGTGATAGGCTCTTAATAAATGTTTGTTGAATTGAATTGAATTCAGGATATGTCATTGTGTCTGCATTCCAGAAATTAGCAAAGTATTTTAGATTCCTTATAAATGGATGCACCATACCGTAATCGTACCTGTATACCATAAATGGTACCACCATGTATGGTACTTGTTTCATAAACGATTATTAGTATTGCCTGGCTTGGTTCCATTTGTCTTGGCTTAGATTAACATGACCTGGTTTAGTTTGGGCTGGATCAAATTGGAATGCCAGAATCTCTTGTATAACCAGGCCTAAGTCTACTAGGGTTGCTGGTAGCTATATTTTGTATCTCTATATCAAGTTTTGTATAAATTAAAAGGGGTTCCTATTGTCATTTTTTCAAGGCTAAAATCTTTCCTGGAAGGATTTGTTGTTTATCAATGAAATCATTCATTTTTAAAACTATGTGTCTTAGAGTTTGCCATTGGTATTTCTTTTCCTGAAAGGGATCTATACATTCTTCCAATTGGCACCTTGTTTTGTCTCTTCAGAAATTCTGGGCAGTTCACTTAATTTAATTTTTGCATAATAGTGTTCAAGTCTTTTGTCTTTTCATGTTATTATGGGCGCACTTTAATCCTTAAATTAAATTTACATATTCTATCTTTAAGAGCATTAAATTATTTTGGATCATACCGTCTTCTAATGTTATAGCTTTTCCCCTTTGCTCTTCCAGATTTCCTTTATTTATATATAATAAGTTATCTTCTCTTTGGTTTCTTTGGTGAGACTTGCCACTGTGGATTCAAGGTTTTTTTTAATTCTTCCAATTATTTCTGCTGCTCAGGTCATAAATTCAGGTCTCATAATTCTTATTTCTATTGTAAACAATTTTGGAATATCTTGCTGGGTTTCCATACTCTCTTCAGAGTCCACAGGGTCTTATGCATCATTAGGTATTGATTCATTTTCCTTTGTCTTACAATATTTACTCATAGATGCCTGAACTCTTTTTTATGTGATCTTTTCTTTTCATACTCAAGGTCACTAATTGTGTTTTTTTCCTCTTTATATTTCTTTTAATTTTCAGTGAGAGGGGTTACCTTATTTTCCTCTATTGATCAATTTCTAACACATTCCTCTTTGCTGGTAGTTTCCCTACATGTAGGATTTCACCAGAATGTTGCAAGCTTTTTCACTCACTGTTCAATTCATGTTTAATAGTCATCTTTCTCTACTCACAGTGATATTCCAGAAGCCAGAAATAGACCTAGATGGATATTGAACTCTTTCCCTCAGTTTTGAGGGGTACACACACATAAGTCCAGTCCCATTTCCCTCTGTTCTTCAATTATCTGGCTAAACTCTGTTATGCCAGAGTGCTACCATGCTGTGTATGCTATGCTTGTTCGTTTTTTAATATTTGTTATTTTTTAATTAAATTCTGTGTTTATTTTTAGTTTACATCATTCATTTCCAGAAGATTTTGAGTTACAAATTTTTCCCTGCCTTTCCCCTACCCACCACCCCAAAACAGCAATCTCACTGTATACCCCCTCCCCCAATCTGCTCTTTCTATATCCTTTACCATAAAATATATATTTTATATAAACACACAGTCATATGTGTATTCATACACCCTCCTATATAGAAATATATATATATATATATGCATATATATATATATATATAGAGAGAGAGAGAGAGAGAGAAAGAGAGAGAGAGAGAGAGAGAGAGAGAGAGAGAGAGAGAGAGAGAGACATTTAATGTATATTCCCTCCACCTGTCCTCATCCTGAGAAAAGTTTTATAAGTTACAATTATTGTTTTTCCATTTGGAATGGAAATAGTTCAACTTTGATAAGTTCCTTATGATTTCTTTTCCCTGTTTACCTTCTCATGCTTCTCTTGCTTCTTGTATCTGAATATTAAATTTTCTATTCAACTCTGATTTTGCATCAAAAAGCTTGAAAATCCTCTATTTCAATGAATGACCATATTTTCTCCTGGAACATGATGCTCAGTTTTCCTGGGTAGGTGATTCTTGGTTTTAATCCCAGCTCCTTTGACCTCAAGGATATCATATTCCAAGCCCTTCAGTCCCTCAGTGTAGAAGCTGCCAGATCCTGGATTATCCTGATTGTGTTTCCACAATATTTAAATTGTTTCTTCCTGGCTGCTTGTAATATTTTCTCCTGAACCTGGCTATAATATTCCTAGGAGTTTTCTTTTGGGGATCTTTTTCAAAAGATGATTAGTGAGTTCTTTCAACCTCTATTTTGCCCTCTGGTTCTAAAATATCAGAGAAATTTTCCTTGAGAATTTCTTGAAGGATGGTTTCTAGGTTCTCTTTTTGATTATGGCTTTCAGGTAGTCCAATAATTTTTAAATTATCTCTCCTGGATATCTTTTCCAGGTCAGTGGTTTTTCCCATGAGATATTTCACATTGCCTTCTATTTATTCATTTGTTTGGATCTATTTAATATTATCTCGATTTCTCATGAAGTCATTAGCTTCAATTTGCTCCAATCTAATTCTAAAGGAACGATTCTCTTCAGTGAGTTTTTGAGATTTTTTTTCCATCTGGCAAATTCAGCTTTTTAAGGCATTCTTCTCCTCATTGGTGTTTTGAGCCTCTTTTGCTATTTGAGTTATTCTATTTTTTAAGGTTTTATTTTCTTCAGTCAGGTTGTTGACTCTTTTTCCATGATTTTCCTGCATCATTCTCATTTCTCTTCCCAATTTTTCCCCCACTTCTCTTATTTGGTTTTTAAAATCCTTCTTAAGCTCCTCTGTGGCCTGTAACCAGTTTGTATTTTTCTTGGAAGCTTTCTGTGGGAGTTCTAAAGTTGTTGGCTTCTGTTGTTCCATACTTTGATCCTTTTTGTTCCCAAAAAAGAAATCCATAGCTGGATTTCTGTGCTTGCTTTGCTTCCTTTGCTTGCTCATATTGCCACTCAATTACTTGATTTTTGAGCTTTATGCTACAGTAGAACTCTGCTTCCAGAGAGCAGAACTTTGTCCCAAATCACTGAGGTTTTAACAGCTGTTGGAGCTATTAGTTTAGTTTCCTCTCTGAAGCCTCCACAGGCTCTAGCACTTGGTCACACACCCAGGACCTCCCCCCAAGACAGTGATAGAGATCCAAACAAGTTAAAGCAAGAACAATTACTCCTCAGAATGGTCACTTGGTACTCCTACAATGGTCCCCCCACATGGTGGTTGCTGCACAGCCTCCAGACCTCAGCCACTTCTCCCTCTAGGGGCAGAGGCTGGACCATACTCTCAACCCCCCTATTCCCAAAGTCCACACAGACCTTTTACTTTGCCTTGGTAGTAGAGGCTCTTGTTCAGATGCAGGTTGTATTAAATGGATTTTAAGGTCCCTCACTACTCTGAAATTCTGGGATTCCTTGTTTTTTATATTAATTTGATAAAGCAAACATATAACCTTGATTTCTATTATTAATTGCTAAATTTTTACAATTTCAATTTTTTCTTCTACTAGTCAAAGGGTATTTTATGCCAATTTGCTCAACTATCTTAAAGGAATGTTGTGTTTAAGTTCTGCTTTATTTAGACTTTTCTATTATACATAAACAGATGAACTTAAAAAATATGTAAAATAGTAGCATGAAAATAACGAAAAATTCAGTATGGGATTCCCAGAATTGGATTATCCTTCTTTGTCTAGGTAGTTATCTGCCTAGGTAATTCTCTTCCGTGTTCTAGCTAGAGTTGCTTGTCAAGTAGAACCTCAAGTGTAATTATTTGCAAGTAACTTGGGAACAACCTTTCAGAAAGTAAAGAATGAGTCTCCAAAAAGATCCTCAAGGCTCCCCAAAGAGAACACACTGTGAGGTGGAAACAGTTTTTTTTTTTTTTAATTCATGAAGAAAGCATTTAAAATAAGGAAAACAGGATACATAAGTGCTCAATGCACATTAAAATGTCAAGCCACAAAAAATAGCAAATAAAGACATGGCTTTTTTCTCTGCATCAGTCTATATAAGTATGGAAGGACAGAGAAGTAAATATTGAGTACTCACATATGTGCCCTTACGAAAAATATCTCAAATTGTTTACTTTTCTTTTCCATCTAAGGGAGGAAGTTCAGAGACCCTGAGAGTAACGTCATCTCTGGTAGCCCTTTTTCCAATTTAAGTTCTCTTTCACCCACTTATTTACCAGTTGTTCTGTTCTTGCATATATATATATATATATATATATATATATATATATATATATATATATATATATATATATATATATAGCACCATCCTTTTCTGTTCTGAAATAAATGCTAACTAAAGTCTTTGAACTGCATCTTGTGACCAATATCTCCAACCAGCTGATAACTAATGAAGAATGGGAAGAACAATAGCTAATTTTTACCTCCAGGAAGAGTCACAGACTACGGGGTGAGTCTTTTCTTCATATTTTTTTATTAAGTTCTTCACACCTTACATAGTTGCTAATTTTCTCTGCATCCTTTGGCTTATAGCTATTCACAGAAAGCCAAATTTCATAAACTGGGAAGCTAATTTACTATCAAAAATAAGCAAATAAATAAAATCAGAATTTGGAGCAAATATATGCACTCTAAGTGTAAGGTAGGAAGGATCCTCAAAGAATAGGTATGCCTTATCATCATAAGAAATGTACAGAAATTTGGCAAACTAACAGAAATGATTGTTTCATCTCAGATTTTATATTTGGATTCCAGTGGGTCCTTTATTCTATTTTCCTTCCTATTTATTATTTGGAATTACAACATGGTAAAATGAAATGACCATTTAAATAAGGGTCAAAAGATATGAGTGTTAGTCCTAGTGATTCAAATTCTGATATAAGTAGTTAACATCTTTGAGCCTTAATTTCTCTATGTGTGAAATGGAGATGATAATGCCCACAATGCATAGTTAACAGTGACATTGTGAGAATTCTATAAAATAAAAACTACAAAAGTGTTATGTAAACTTCATATCACAAAATAACCTAGTCCTATGAAATACCAATGTTTTGCTCCCTTCCCCTTTCTTAGAGAAAGTTCCCATTTTAGAAACAGTGATCTAACAATAGAAATAGAAGAGAAATCTTGATGACAATGGAAAACTAACTGATGAGTGATTCTGATATTCATCATATCAGTGAACCATTTTCTCTGTCTTTCAAGCTTTAGGGATTTAAAATATAATTTTTGTAACTCTAAGCTCAGAAATCTCCTAATCATCTGGGTCTCTTCAGACAGTAATATTTTATCTTAGGGTCTAGTCTGACTGACTCTGTATTGATTTTTCTTCAAAAAAGAGAGTTTAAACATTATTCTCTCTTGTCTGAGGCCTTTTCTCCTCTCTGAGTTTGATAAATTTTGAGATGAAACCTTTTGATCAAGATTGTATTAGAATATTAATCATGCCCACAAAAGTCCTGTCTACAGAAATAGCAAGTGATAAGGCATCAGGAGACATAGTTTTATTTCTGGCTCTGCCACTAATTTGCTGGAGTTCCTCAGATAAGTCAATTCTTTTTCTCTGCAGGGTTAGTTAGCTTATTGGCGAGAATCATAATATTCAACTAGATGACATCTGAGGTCCCTATGAGTTAAGATTCTATAATTTTATAACTTGCCCATGATTAAAAAGGAAAGAGAAATGAAAGAATAAAACATGGCTTATTCAAATAAGAATGACAGGGTCTGCTAGGTGGCGCAGTGAATAGAGCACCAGCCCTGGAGTCAGGAGGACCTGAGTTCAAATTTGGCCTCAGACACTTAATACAAAAACTAGCTATGTGACCTTGGGAAAATCACTTAACCCCAATTGCTCTCCAAAAAAGGGCAAAAAACAAAACAAAACAAATAAGAATGACAGGGTAAATTTAGACTCTATGGTGGGTGTGGTAATGTGAGAAATGTTAGCTAATGGGTGCCCACCCTAACCATTAGTGGAGGAATCTTGCACTGCCACTGCATTGATATTTGACATCTTATGGTTTCAGAATAGAGCCAAGATTAGGATATGATGAGATGGGTATGTGTATAAACAACTGAGTGCTCCTTCGATGATAACCAGCATGGGAACACTACTTTGTAGGCTTTATGGTGAGTCATGGCATCAGCAGGACTTAATCACAGGAAAAACATTTTCTCCTAAAAGAATCTTAGAAAAAAGACAAGGACAAGGACAATAAAGGAGAGTATATTGTGGAAGATTATGAGGAATATGTCATTTCTTAGAGGAAGTCTGTAGAAAGTGAACCCTGTGGAGCACTTTAAAGTATATTATCTCACTAGGAAGCATGTTCAATACTAGAGCTTGGTTTCTTTGTTTTGGCACTCTATCCTATAGAGTATGTTGCAAATGAGATTTGTCTCACTTTTTTGATTCAGCTGTAGAGGTACATGATCATCTATAAATGTGCAATCCTTTCTCTGATATTCATTTATATCTTATTCCATGGAAATGAGATATTCCTATCAACATAGAGGCCCGAGGTAGCCTTGAGATAACAATTGCAATGTTCCAGGAATAGTAGTGGCTCAGAGGAGGAAATTTTTCTATATCAGGAATGAAGAGACTCATCCCAATGACAGAGAGAGGTGGAAAAACAATCATGTAAAAATGAATGAAGCTTTAGATAATGTGACTTCCAGTGGCATAAAGTGACAGCTATGGATTCAAGATGGGGAAAGATCATTGGATACAACTGAATTTCCCAGACAGAAGAGAGCTGTACCCAAAGGAAGCTCCATCAGAATTCTTTAACTTTAAAGATTTGGATCACATTTCCTTGCTTCTTATCTCAGGTTATCATCTCTAAGATAGTGAAAATGATATTTATTTTCTCCATTGACAGGAATCAGAGATGAACTATGAAATGAGGTGTTTATGCTACATACTCTGAACATTTATCATAGCAGCAAACATTTGTACAGTGCTTACTATGTGCCAGGTACAATGTTAATGCTTTATAATTATCTCATTTGATTTTTATAGCAATCTGGGAAGATAGGTATTATTATTATTCCCATTTTACAGATGAGGAAACTGAGGCAAACAGTGGTTAAGTGACTGGTCCAGAATCACAAACCTTAAGTATCTAAGGCTGAATTTGAACTTAGGTCTTCCTGACTCCAGGCCCAGCACTCTATCCACTGTGCCACTTAGCAGCCCCATGAACATGTCAGCTATCATTGTTATTATTATTTCCCAGGAAAGTATATGGGGGTTGTGGGAAAGATTGGAGAATGCATCTCATGGAGATGGAGGCAAATTTCCCTAAACACCCTGTGTGTTTCTTCACTTAAGAGGAATCATCCTTACTGGGTTGATCACAAAACACTGGACTTTTGAAAACCTCTGGTTAGGAATAAGAACAAAAAACACTACTTGAAATAGAAATTGTATTAAAAGAGATCAGATTTCAGAAAAATATATGAGGACAGTTATCTCTTGCAGAGTGTACTGTGGGTATACGCTCCCAGCCCCTGAAGAGCTGATAACACATCTCTGGAGAAAAACTATACTTAAACCTTCATTTTGAGTAAAAAATCTGTTGTAAAATAATTATGAAAAAGGAGGGGGCTGTATAATTGACTGAGATATGGGAGTGTATTCAAGGGCAAATAACTGGGCAGGATCAGGAAAAAAAAATAATCCCAGAACTTTCAACATATCCTTGCTGCAGAAAAGAAAGGGTTCCACTAGTATCTATATGCATTTCAATTCGTAGTAGAAAATTATTGTGAACAATGGAAGTGGTGCTGATTATCTTGGAGATGAGCTTGGACAATACTTTTTGTTCTGTTTTATGTTTCCCTTCTCTCCCCTTGAGTCTAGTTTAGGTAAATGACCCAGCTCTGTAGGTCTACATTCATCTCCACTGCCTTCACACAATATTATGTCTTGGGAAAAAGGGGAAGAAAACATTTATTAAATTCCTACTATGTGCCAGTCACTGTGCCAACTGCTTTTATAAATATTATCTCATTTGAACTCCACAAAAACCCTACGGAGTAGGTGCTGTTATTATCCCCATTTTACAGTTGAGGGAACTGAAGTAAACATTAGTGACTTGACTAAGGTTACATAGTTAGTATGTGTCTTAGTCTGGGTTTGAACTCAGGACTTGCTGACTCCAGGCCCAGCACTGCACTGAGCCACCAACTGTCTCTTGACATTGGAAAGGACTCTAGACATCATATGATCCAAAGTAACCATGAACAAATTGAATTGTTCTATTTTGTCTCTCCTAAATTGTTGGGTAGATTGGAATTAATGATGTGAATCAGCAAGGACATTACTCTAAATATTTTCACACATCATCTGCTACTAATCCAGATGAGCTCAGTAGTATTGGGTCCACCTTTCTATCCCAAATCATTACTTTTCCCTCAGTCCTTTGATTGTCTACTATAGGTTCTGGCCTATTCTAGTGTTGGTCTCCTTATGATTCCCATGATCCCCAATTTGGAGTTAGTTTCCACCCCTGTGGTGACACTGACAGACACCACTAGGCAATTAGAGATTAAACTGGTCTCCGGTGTCCTATTCAACTCCCTTGTTGGTGCTGAGACCCTCTGTTGGTGCTGAGACCCTCTGTTGGATTTGCCTCACTGTGGCTCCTAGTGTTTCAAGAATTTAAGGGTATGACCCTGACTCCATGTGCAGGTCATCAGAGTCTGGGATGGTCCCACACTGGAAAATAAGATAAAATAAATCATGGCAGATCAGTCCCTGTCCGTAGCTTCCTTTTGTTCTCCTATGTCCCATCTTTTACAACTCCTTTTTTAAATGACATTTAGGTAGGACTGAGGAGAACCCAGTACGAATAGATCTGGAGAATTGATCTAGACCCTCAAGCTTCTGGAACAAATGAAGTCCATAGAATGTGTCCCTGTGATTCCTTAAGTCTAGATGCTTCTACTGCCTCCTGAAATTAGATAAAAAGGAGTGACAGAGATTGCCTCAGGCCTCCCTCTTGCTCTCTTCCTTTTCCCCTTTCGCCCTCCCAAGGAGTCCTGAGTTCATGGTGAGAACAACCTCCACAGTGGTTAAAGAGATTCCCGGAAACTGACTTTTGGTAACTTATGCCATAAAAATAATAGCTTCCTATGTTGGAATGTCATTTCTGAAGGAATCGGGATGCTCTTCACAAAAGAAGTACAAAGTCACATCCACTTAATAAAGAAATGATCCATTGTCTTTATACAGAAACAGTCTGGGCTGAACACTCTGCATTGGCTTTTCCCAACAGGTCAGGCAGGAGTTCTCATCACCACACTGAGCTACAGTCATCTCATCTCAGACATTTCTCTAGTCTATTATCATGTCATCCTCCTTACAGTCTCTGTTGCCTACCTCACAGTAGGTCAATGGTTCTGAGTATGAGTCAAAGAAAAGTCCTTGAACCTAAGTAGAAGGCTGAAGAAATGCCTCTTCTCTCTATGCCTCAGGTCCGAGATATGTTTTACCTGGTTGTGTCCAAGTTTGCTTATTGAACTAAAATTTAGAATGCTACCACTGGCCTGGAGGATTAATTTGGCTGTTAATTATAAGAGTAAGTGATTAATATCTCTCCAAGAATCAAAGAGCCTGATAGCAGGCTAGAGTTGGAGAGTCAGGCAGACTTTGGTTCAAATCCTATCTTAAACTGTTGCTAGGTATAAGACCATGGTCAAATCACTTAAAAATTTCTGAGCTTCACTGTCCTCTTCTTAGAAATAGGGGCAATAATTCCAGTAGTACTTACAAAGATGTTAGTAAACTTTGAAATTCAATGATAGTAATTATTCTTAAGGGGATATTAACTGCAGACAAATGCAAAAGGGCCACTGGGAGATGAAAGAGGGTTTTTGAAAAGGGGGTTAAGGAAATTAAAGAGAGATAGAATATTCAAGACACATTGAAGACTAAAAAAATCAATCATTAGATCTTGGAATCTGCCTCTGTTAATCTGTCTCTGCTTCCATTAGGTCTGTCTTTCACTGCTCAGGAAGAAACCCAATCTGTTGTAGTACCTTCCTTAGGGATGATTTTACTTCTTTGTTTCTCAGACTGTAGATCAAAGGGTTCAGCATGGGGGTGACCAGATTGTTCAGGATCTGAACAGTGGCGTTCAGCCAAGGATTAGGAGTAGGCTGTAGATAGATGAGGACCACAGGCATATAAAATAGGAGGATGGCCGTGAGGTGAGCACTGCAAGTGGAGAAGGCTCTACGTCTGCCCTCAGCTGAGCGTATCCTCAAGATGGAGCAAACAATGCGACTATAAGAAGTAAGGATGAGGAGAAAGCAGCTAAAAGGCATGAGGCCCACACTTATGAAACCCACCATTTCCAGGGCTGAGGTATCTGCACAGGCTAGCTTCAGCATCACTGGGATATCACAGAAGAAGTATTCCACTTTATTGGGTCCACAGTAGGGCAACTGGAAGGTGAGGGCAGTTAGGAAGGTGGCCTGAATACAGCCAAAAAATGAGGTCCCCGTGGCCAAGATGGCACATACCTTATGGCTCATGATGACTGTGTACCGAAGAGGGTAACAGATGGCAACAAAGCGGTCATAGGCCATCACAGTGTACAGGAAACATTCAGTGCAGCCAAGGAAATGATAAAAAAAGAGTTGGCATACACAGCCCCCATAGGATATGGCATGGCTATTCCCAGAAAGAAAGAACAGCATTTTGGGAGAACTCACTGAAGGGAAAAATATATCAAAAATAGATAACTTACACAGGAAGAAATACATGGGGGTGTGAAGACGAGAGGAAGAAATGATGGCCAACAGAATGGTTAGGTTCCCTAGCAAGGTAAAGACGTAAAAAGATAAGAATACAAAGAAGAGTTCAATTTCCATCCCTTCTGTGTGGGGGATTCCTAGAAGGATGAACTCAGTTACCATGGTATAATTCTTCATCTCCAGGAAACGTTCAACTCTTAGTGTTGGGTCACAGGGCACCAAAGGATGGGCACAGACATCAGAGATGTAAAATGAAGATCAACAGGCATGAAGGAAATAGGCCTGTCAAAAGATACACATAAACATACAAATAAAGCCACTTTGGGCTTTGAAATAGAAGTCTTCAGTAGATTATTGACATAAGACTGACATACTGTATTATATTGCTTTAAGGGGACCAACTGCTCTCTCATATGGCATCTCATTGGAGAGGAAGCACAGAATGATTTATTCTGGACTTAAAGAAAGAACTGGGTGCAAACACTGCTTCAGACACCAGATGTACAGTCTTAGACACAGTCTTTCTCAACCTCACTTTCTTCATCTGTGAAATAAAGATAACATCCTCACAAAGTGATTTTGGGGGTCAAATGTAAAGTGCTTTGCAAACTCTGGAGTGCTTTTTAGTTGTTGCTATTATCATTATTGCTATAATTAATCTTCACAATGGCTCTGTCATGGAGGTAGGATGATTATTTTTATCCTTGGTTAACAGAAAAAGAAATTGAGGTTCAAAGAAGTTCAAAGATTTCCTCATTTACTTACTTGATAAATGGTGGAAGAGGTGACTGAAACTATATTTTATGACAGCGAGTGCTTTACAATATCCATTGGGTAGGTTCACAATGGAGTGAAATTAGTCATCTCTGCAGAATGAGCCTTCCACTGATAGATTCTATTAGCTTCATTTTTTATGAACTCTGATAGTAGTCAGTTTTCTTCATCATTCTGTCTATTAAACACATAACAAGACAGAAAGGATCATTTTGGGAAAGAGCCATGGACCATTCAGAAAAATAGTTTGCTTTTGACGGTGAGATCAAGGATGGTTTATGGTAGAGCACCACTGTGTATAATGTGGCATCAGCCTCAAAAGCTTAGAACTCTTTGATTAAACAATCAGAAAAGAGGCAGCTGGGTGGCACAGTGAATAGAGGAAAGGGCCCTGGAGTCAGGAGGACCTGAGTTCAAATGTGGCCTCTGACATTTAACACTTATTAGCCATGCAACCTTGGGCAAGTCACTTAACCCTAATTTCCTTCCCCTCCCCCCTCAAAAAAAAAACCAACCAGAAAAGATTTGAAACTCCTCAGAAGTGATAAGAGATCACAATAGACTTAGAAGGGGTAAAAGATGTCCAGGAATTATACAAATAGCTAGATCGAGACAAGATATGCACTTCCAAATAACTGGAGTATGGTATTGTCTGCTAATGTGAATGTGTCAGTTATCATCACTTTACCCCATAAATGGAGGGTATTCTGACTTTATACATTTTTATGTTTGATGCTTTTATTTTTTAATTAATTTTAAGAATTTTTGTAACATCTTCATTTCCTAATATATCCCCAATACCTTGTGATAAAGAATGAAAATACAGAAAAAAGCAATTTAGCAAAACCAAGCAACACATCAATCAAGTTTGATGGAGTCTGGAGTGTTCCCCCTCAATAGCCCCTCCCCTCTGAAAAAAATGGGACCAAGATTCATTCTCATATCTCTTTTTCAAGATCATTCCTATTCATTGCTTTTGCACAGTCTTCTGTTTCAATTTTTTTGTTGTTGTTGTGATTTCTGTTTGCATTGTGTTAGTTTTCATTCATATTGTTTTACCAGTTGTTTACTTTATTCTTCATCAATATCTTCCTGATCTTCCTTGTATTCTTCATGTGATCACATTTATGTACCACAATTTGTTTAGTATTTCCTCAATCAATGGATGCCTTTGTTTCCAATTCTTTGAAATGACAAGAAATGACACTACATATAATTTGTAGTATATCTAACATGACATTTAAAAAGTTCGAGACAAAATTTCTGAGTAACTAATCATTTTATTAATCACACTATCATATAATTAATAAAAGGAGTCAATAATACTCTCTAATGCCAAAGACTCCTCATAGAACCCACTCAACAGTTGAGTGCCCTTGGAAGAATGGTTGTTCCTGAGGGTGGCAATCAACTCATATTGGTTAACAAGTTAAGTAGAGAGAAAGAATATTACAATGAAATAAGGACCTATTCTAATGAGGGACTTAAACCATGTCATTTACTTCCAAACCACCTCTAGCCCTGGGCAATCTAGGCAAAGGATCTATACCCCCTGCCCATATCTGCCTGAGTGGAACACAATAGGTCAGAATTTACCTTAAATTAAACTCTGTACAGTTTTCTAGTTGGGTGAGGCAACAACTCCACCTCTATAAGATAGTATTAGTGGAGTAAATTGTGAGGAAAGTTCAGGAATCTCCCCAATATTTTTTTATTTAATAATAATTTCTCTCATTCCTCATTTGATTCTATTGAGAGACATGATTCTCTTCAATGAATTACTAATTGATATGACAAACTCTTGATCAGGGCCTTCTAATGAATTCTAATTCCCATCTTATGATGGAAAACAACATGAAGGGGAAAAGGAAAAGGATTGATCACATTGACAAAATGAAAGAGTGAAGTTCCTTCTGTTAAGCAAAATTACAGATAAAAGTTCATAGAAAAAAGCAAATAATGAAAAATAAATAAAATTGATCATTTCATAGAAGTCTTATCTCATATAGCAGTATGCTTCTCTGGAAACATCTGATGCAGCCTTATGCTTTGAGTGTGGTCTCAGAACCCAGCTGACTGGTTTCTCTAGTTCAGGTCACTTGGAGAGATCTGTGTTAAAAATTTTTCCTAAAATATTGGTCTTGCCAAAAATTTAAATTTACTTTGTCAATAACCAAGTCAAATAGTGAAAGTTAGCTAAAACCTTATCTCTGCTAGGTAAAGGTTTTAAATTTTAAATTCCAAAAATCAAATTTGGAACCTTTAATATCCAAGGCTTTACATTTTTAGGTTAAACAATTGTTGTGCTGATATATCCAAGAAAACTTGGATACAAACCCAAAACTAGAACACAGTTTTAATACTTAGAATTGAGCATTCCTCCATTAGGAAAATGAGATCCCATTAAGGAATTATTAACAGAACACTTTTTTTTTTAAATTAAAAGAGAGACTAATAAAAATTATTTAAATGCTGCCAGATTAAATTCAGTTGTAACAAAAGGTTCCAAGATGGTTCTGGATTTTTTTTTTTTTGCCTAAGCAGTCCTTCCTAAATGTATTTCCTTTTTTTAAAAATAGCTTAAAATCTACACTGATGTTAAAAGGATAAGCACCAGACTTTCATGAAGCTAATTAGTTGGAAATCTCTAAACTGACAGATATTTCTTATTCAAGCCTTAAAGCAAAAATAAATCATTAAAATTGGAATTTATTAAGACTATGTTGGGGGCGGCTAGGTGGTGCAGTGAGTAGAGCGTCGGCTCTGGAGTTAGAAGAACCTGAGTTCGGAACTGGCCTCAGACACTTAACACACACAAACAAAAACCTAGCTGTGTGACCTTGGGCAAGTTACTTAACCCCAATTATCTTCCAAAAACAAACAAACAAAAAAAAAAACCCACTATGTTGGTGTAAATTGTCTTTTAAGTATAATAAATTAATCCCCAAATGCCATAAAAATAAAATAAATTCATAATTACCACAAATTTGTAAATACCACCCCCCTCTACTCTAAAAACTATTTGCAATGGGGAAGAGATTCTATTTTTCCTAAGTGAAGCAATGCCAAAAATACACCCAATTAAATTAGTTTTATCACAATAACAAAGTTTACAAGCCTTTAACAATTTATTCAATACCCTTTTCTTCATTTTTTCTTCTTTTAGAGTATAAACTCATCCTGATATAAAATATATCACTAGAGAATATTGGGGGCGGAGTCAAGATGGCAGAGTAGAAACAGCTCCTCCAAGCCACTCTGCCCTCCAAACTATGTAAAGGGGGACTCTGAACAACTTCTGGAGCCCCAGCACCCACAGAACGACACAGAGAAGCTAACCTCATGCTGAGGACAGCCCATCAGACCTGCAAGAAGGACCAGTTCAGTGGTCTGGGAGCCAGCATCGTGCAGAGCTCAGGGAGCTGAGCACAGGTCCGGTCCGCCTGAGTCACGGTTTTAGCCCCAGGGCGGCAGGGCCAGCAGCCTGCTGGAGGGACCCCAGAACACCAGCATCTGTGGCAATTCCAGAATTATCAACATAGACATGCCTAGGTCAAAGTGAGAGGTTAGTGACCTATGGACTTTGGGCCCACTATTTGGGGAATGCATTGTCTTCCTCCCCTGGGAGCTAGAAGCCACTGAGGAGACACGCCATTTTGTAGTTTTCAGAGGCAGCTCCAGCTCCTGGCCTGCAAACTGTAGGGAGATCCAGCGATCAGTCTTGGGGGTAATCACTGTTGCTTTAACCTCCCTGGATCTGGATTGTGATCTGGGGTGGAGGTCGTGGGTGGGTTTACAGCTTGCCAGAAACAGAAGCTGGCCCCCTCACACGTTTGGGTCAAAAGTTCCTGTCTGGTACCAGGCCATATGGTGGCAACAAGCCCAAAAGTCAAGTAATTAAGTGACAACATGCCAAGGCAAAGGAAACAGAAAAATGCAACCCTAGACTCCTATTTTGGGGGCATAGAGTGGGAAAAGGACTGTGAGGTCAGAAGTCCTGCTCCAAAAGCCCCAGGGGAAAACATGAGCGGGTTGCAGGCCATAGAGGACCTTAAGAAGGACATTAAAAATCAAATAAGAGAAGTGGAGGAAAAATTGGAAAGAGAAATGAGAAGGATGCAGGAAAAGTATGAAATGAGGGTCAACAGCCTGACTGAGGAAAACAACACCTTAAAAAATAGACTAACTCAAATGGCAAAGGAGGCCCAAAAGGGCAATGAGGAGAAGAATGCCTTAAAAAGTCAATTTGCCAGATGGAAAAAGAATCTCAAAAGTTCACTGAGGAGATTCATTCCTTCAGAGTTAGACTGGAGCCAATGAAAGCTAATGACTTTATGAGAAATCAAGATGGTGTTAAGCAGATCCAAACAAATGAAAGAGTAGAAGGCAATGTGAAATATGTCATGGGTAAAACCACTGACCTGGAAAATCGATCCAGGAGAGACAATTTAAAAATTATTGGACTGCCTGAAAGCCATGATCAAAGAAAGAACCTAGAAATCAGCCTTCATGAAATTCTCAAGTAAAATTGCCCTGATGTTTTAGATCCAGAGGGCAAAATAGAGGTTGAAAGAATCCACAGATCACCTCCTGAAAAAGATCCCAAAAAGAAAACTCCCAGGAATATTATAAGCAGATTCCAGAATCCCCAGATCAAGGAGAAAATACTACAAGCAGCTAGGAAGAAACAATTTCAATATTGTGGAAACACAATCAGAATAGCACAGGACCTGGCAGCTTCTACACTGAGGGATTGAAGGGCATGGAATACAATATTCCAGAGGGCAAAAGAGCTGGGAATGAACCCAATGGTCACCTACCCAGCAAAACTGAGTATTTTGTTTCAGGGGAAAATATGGTCATTCAGTGGAATAGAGGACTTTCAAGCATTCTTGAGGAAAAAACCAGAATTGAATAGAAAATTTGACATCCAGACACAGGAAGCAAGTGATGCCTGAGAAGGTAATCAGGGAAAAGAAATCAAAAGGAATTTATCAAAATTGAATTATTTACATTACTATATGGAAAAACAATAGCTGTGACTGATGAAATCTTTGTCAGTATGAAAATAATGGAAGAAGGGTGTATGGCCATATGAATACATATGCGAATGTGTGTATATATGTTTACAGTTATATATGGATAGAGGGCATAGGGTGAATTTGTTGGGAAGGGAGGATACCCAAGGGGTGAAATTATGAGGTGAGAGAGGAAAGTGGCAAGAGGAGATGGGGAGAGACAGGGTAGGGTAAACTATCTCATGTAGAAGAAGCAAGGGGAAGTGGTTGCAAGGGAGGGGAAGAACAGGAAGGCAAAAAGGCAAAACCACATTCTCATTGAATTTGGTTCAGGGAGAGAATGACATACATACTAAATGGGATATATAAACCTACAGCAGAATAGGGGGAAGGGGGTTGAGAGGAGGGATGATGGATGGGAGGGCACCCTTGGGGGTAGGGGAGATTGGAACTACCCAATATAGAAGAGGGACAGGATCAAGTAGGGAATGGACCAGGTGGGGGGTGGGATGAGTGGGAGGGAATTATAAGTAGCCTTGTACAATATATGTACTATGATAATGTTTTGCATAACGAGACATGCACAACATATACTGAATTACTAATCTCCCCAGAGGGAATGGGTGACAAGGGAGGAAGGAAATGCATCTGAAATTCAAGGTCTCAAGATTAAATGTTTCAAATATATATATATATATATATATATATATATATATATAAATACTATTAATAATACTCTTTTGCTTGTAATTGGGAGATAAGATGTGCAGGCATTGGGACACAAAGATTCACCTTCCTCTAATGGAAAAGTCAAAGGCGGTATGGGAGAAGATATGGGAGAGAGCAGATTGGAAGAAGCAATATCTTGCAGGACTGCTATTCTGGGAGGGTGGGTAGGGGAAAAACTGGTGGGGGGAAATGGATGTAAAACAGAAGTTAATAAAGCATTTGTTTAAAAATAAATAAATAGAAAAAATATATCACTAGAAATCAAGAAAATAATTACATTCTGTAATCCCACATAGATAGTTTATTTAAATCCCTAGAAAAACAATACTGGCCAATTGTTATAAACCTCCAGATTAACACACACACACACACACACACACAAACACACACACACACACACACACACACAATAACCTTAGATGCTTTTACAAGGTCTTTTCTTTGTATCTTTTTCCCACACATAAATCAATCATCAATTTTCCTGTTAAAATACCTATGTAAATACTTGATAGGGTTTAACATTATGACAGTAACTCTAAATAACTTACTTAACAATCTCTTAATTTTCATAGGTGATAACCAAATAATTTTAGATGAAACTTCCCTCTTAAATACATCGGCCAAACTTAATGTTTATAATTTCTTAATTATAATACTTCAGAATATTATGCACGTGGTCAGCAGGGTTGTTAATATCACATAATAGTTTTCAGATCTTTTTCTTTTTCCTTCTTTTAACATTACATTTCTTAATCTAACAACATCTAGATTATAAGAGAAATTGCTTTTCTAATATCTGATAACAATGGTGCACCAAATTTCACAACGTAATAAAATTTATAAACGTAAAAAGCCATAAACAATATTATATATTTGAAACCTAAAACAAACCTATTACCAATCAAATGGCCACCATTCGATGGGATATGTTTCCACATTACTGTACACAGAAAATTACTCATCTCATCACCATCAGCAGAGTATATTGATCATATCTAGAACTCTATATAAAGTTATCAAGTATGAAGCAACTATATCTACTTAAAAAAAACAATAAAAACAGTTAACATACAATATCTGCCCTATACCAGGCACTATGTTAAGCACTGTATAATCATGTGATTCTGACAACAACCCTGAGAGGTTGTTGCCAACCTTATCCCCTTAAACAGTAAACTGAGGTGAACAGATAAAAGGTAACTTGATTAGGGTCACATAGCTAATACATTTCTTAATGCCAAATAGCAAATGTCTTTTATATTAGGTTCTGATTTGCCATAATTATCCTGATAGGAGAATACACTAAGATTGTAGTCTGTTTTCCTTCAGGACAGATTTTGGCTTAAATCAAATCAAGTCAAATCCAGATATATAATCACTAATGGTAACATTTAAATCTCTGAGACCCAACTACTGCTAATGATTCAAAAGAAAAATATTATTATCCAGAAATACATGTGTAGATATATGTTGTGTGTGTGTGCACATGTATGTTTGTATAATAGGTAATGACAATTTCCTGCTCTGGATAATCTTTTCCCCTACTTCCTCAAAGAGGTAGATCAATTCTAAATCCCCCACCTCCTTTACCTATCTTTCAGATTTTTCATATAAGGAGTTGACTGAAGTATTCAGTTTCCAATTCTCAATATACACTTACTTTGAAATACTTATAAAGTTTTACAAAAATTTTGAATTCACACCTGTTATTATTAGGTTACCTTAAAGTGTGCTGGGCTAAAATATTATGAGATTGTTTGACCTAAGCTATTTGAACTAATGAGTGCAAGGCATGGACAGTTTCCCCAACATTTAAATAAATAATTCTCAATTTGAGGGCAAAGAAAAATTAAAATTCTATATAATAGTCACAGATCACAATAATCAAAATTTTTGCCATGTCCAAAATTTATATGTTTTTAGATTTAATACGGGCTTCCTACACATTAACCATACTAAAGCTGGTTAAAGATTAATTTTTTAAAGGAAGAAAAAACCTTTCCTTTGTAATTTCTGGTTCTTAACTAAAATCAAATCACTGCATCATAACCAAAGCATGGGGCTAGATTATGAAATCTGAAAATATTGACACCCTCACTCAGCTACCAAACTTCAAGTACTCAATGTTAATGATTTTTAGATTTTTTAACATATTTCTTTCAGTCTTTTAACAATTAAATTCATCACCTAAAAAAGAAGAAAGCAATTTTTTCTAAAATTTCTAAAATCAATGAATTATCCAATTTAAATTTAAATGCCTAACATTGGTACTTTTTTTAAAGGTACATTATAAATCACATAGCTGAAGTAACTTGGTTAAAACCACACAGCTAACAAGCTTCCTGAGCCATGTGGTGTGTGATAATAATAATAAATTTCATGTAAAATGAGACCAGAATAAATTATTTTTTTCTCTCTTTTTATTTTTTAGTTTACATCATTCATTTCCACAAGATTTTGAGTTACAAATTTTCTCCCCGTTTTTCTCTACCTGCTACCCCAAAGCAGCAATCTCATTGTATTCCCCCTCCCCCAATCTACTCTCTCCCATATCTTCCCCCATCCCCCTTCTGACTTTAAAGTAGGGCAAGGTGGATCTCTATGCCCTAATGCTTGTATATCTCATTTCCCAGTTACATGTAAAATAATTATACACACACACACACACACACACACACACACACACACACACACATTTAAACATTTTATTTTAAACCTTTGAATTTCAAGTTCTTTCCCTTCCTCCCTCATCACCTGACCTCACTGGGAAAATAAGAAATTCAATATAAGTTGTACATTTGTAGCTATGCAAAACATTTCCATAGTGGATATCTTGTGAAAGACTGACTATATTTCCCTCCATCCTATCCCACCCCCAACTTGTTCTATTATCTACTTTGATCCTGTCCCTTTTCAAAAACCTGAGCCTCTAACTATGCCTCCCCCAACCTGTCTTCCCTCCATCATTCCCCCTCTCATCTTCTTCCCCCTACTCTCCTGTAGGGTGAGATACCCTATTTAGTGTATATGTCATTCCCTCCCTAAGCCAAATTCAATGAGAATATTGTTGACTCATTCCCTCTTGCCTTCCTGTTCTTCCCCTCCATTGAAACAGTTTTCCCTTGCCTCTTCTACATGACATAATTTACCCCATTCTGTTTTTCCCCATCTCCTCTCATTATTGCCTCTCACCTCTTAATTTCACCTTTTAAGCATCATTCTTTCCTATTAAATTGGTCCTGTGTCCTATGTCTATGAATACCTATACACATATATACACATACTCAAATATGTAGTCATATGCCCATATACCCTCCAATATAGACATATATATGTATGTATACATATATGTACATGTATGTGTATATATGTGTGTGTGTATACACACACACACACACACACATTTCTATTCCCTCCAACTATTCTCATACTGTGAAAAATTTCATAAGTTACAATTATCATCTTTCCATGTAGGAATGTAAGTAGTTCAACTTTGATAAGTTCCTTATGATTTCTTTTCCCTGTTTACCTTCTCATGCTTCTCTTGCTTCTGTATTTGAATGTCAGATTTTCTATTCAACTCTGTTATTTTCATCAAGAATGCTTGAAAGTCCTCTACTCCATTAAATAACCACATTTCCCCCTGAAACATGATGCTCAGGTTTGCTGGGTAGGTGATTCTTGGTTTTAATCCCAGCTCTTTTGCCCTCTGGGATATCATATTCCATACCCTTCTATCCCTCAGGGTAGAAGCTGCTAGGTCCTGTGCTATTTTGATTGTGTTTCCACAATATTGAAATTGTTTCTTCCTGGCTGCTAGTAGTATTTTCTCCTTGATCTGGGAATTCTGGAACCTGGCCATAATATTCCTAGGAGTTTTCTTTTGGGGATCTTTTTCATGAGGTGATCAGTGGATTCTTTCAACTTCTATTTTGCCCTCTGGTTCTGAAACATCAAGACAATTTTCCTTAAGAATTTCTTGAAGGACAATTTCTAGGTTCTTTTTTTGATCATGGCTTTCTAGTAGTCCAATAATTTTTTAATGATCTCTCCTGTATCTATTTTCCAGGTCAGTGGTTTTGCCAATGAGCTATTTCACATTGCCTTCTATTTTTTCATTTGTTTGGATCTGTTTGATAGTATCTTGATTTCTCACTACGTCACTAGCTTCCATTTGCTCCAATCTAATTCTGAAGGAATGATTCTCTTCAGCGAGCTTTTGAGATACTTTTTCCATCTGGCAAATCCTGCTTTTTAAGGCATTCTTTTCCTCATTGCCTTTTTGAGCCACTTTTGCCATCTGGGTTAGTCTATTTTTCAAGGTGTTATTTTCCCTCAGTCAGGTTATTGACTCTCATTTCATAATTTTCTTGCATCATTTTCATTTCTCTTCTCAATTTTTCCTCCACTTCTCTTATTTGGTTTTCAAAATCCTTCTTAAGGTCCTCTATGGCCTGTAACCAGTTCATATTTTTCTTGGAAGCTTTTGGTGTAGGAGTTCTGACCTCTGTCTTCCTCCTGTTCCATGCTTTGATCCTTTTTGTCCCCAAAATAAGAGTCTAATGTCAGATTCCTTTGTTTGCTTTGCTTCCTTTGCTTGCTCATGTTGCCACTCAATTACTTGACTTTTGAGCCTTTTGACACAGTAGAACTCTGATACCAGGATGGGGAGCTTTATCCCAATTGCTGGGATTTTCACAACTGCTGTAGCTATTAGTTGTTTGCTTTCTCTGAAGCCTCCACAAGCTCTCTGGGAAACTGCTCACTCACCCCAGAACCTCCACCCTAGACAGCAATCCAGACCCAAGCAGGTTAAATCAAGAGTGATTACCCCTCAGACTGTTTGCTTGGTCCCTCTGCAATCTGTAGGCCTGGGGGTATGATAGAAAAACCCTGATCAAAGTGTCTTGAAAGATTTAAAAAAGAAAAACTTTTGCTGTTTTAAACACATTGCCCTGATGTCAAATATATTGTGTGGGAGGCAGAGGAGAGTGGGTAGGAAGAAGGAGGAAAAATTCCTTCTCTCATTCTACTTCCAAAAGATAGAAAGAAAATTCTAACATTAATATTACCCATTTTTAAACATTGTAACCCATGGGAGTCTCACCTTGCTTTTTCAGTTCTCCTGCCCAGCAAATGAAGACCATCAGCTTAATGATCCACACAGAAGTAAAACTTTGAAGATTCAGATAAAAAAATAACAAAAATCAAAGTTGAGATAAAAACTCTTTCACTTGCTTGGGAGTACTTTCTACTCTCCTCCTTTACTTGCTTGTTTGCTTCCTGTTGTGCTCACTACATACTTTTTTTGCTCAGTGCCACACCCAATCCTGCCATTCAGTTTGGCTGCCTAAAAACACTTCTCAAGTCTTTTGTCTTTTACAAGAGTCGATATCCTCACAGCAGTTTGCCTCTGTTTACCTTTCTGAAACCTTACCTGAAAGAAATTTTGGACCATGCCTACTTTAATACCAGGACTGAAATGCCTAGGCCATGATCTCAGAATAAACCCTGAATTTCTCAGGCAGCTAACCCCACATCTCTACCAGATCACCTTCCAAAATTCAATTTAAAATCAGGACTTCTCTCAAAGTCTTCTTTGGCAGAGGCTTCCCACAACTTGTGCATGCCTCAATATAACCCCATTAGCTGGCCTTGAGAGGATCCCATTGATAAAAGGGGGAGTCAGATCATAGAGTTCTAAGAAAAAACTTCCCCTCATACGGAAGTTTTGTTTTGTTTTGTTTGGGTTTGGTTTTTTTGTTAAGAATATGGAATGCATATAATGGTCCCTTCATCTGGTCACCAAACTGTGACATATAAAAAGTTTGAGAGATGTAATTTCTGAGTAATTAATCATTTTATTAATCATGCTAGAAATACAATTAATAAAAGGGTCAATAATACTTTCTAATGCCAAAGACCCCTTATAGAACCCACTCAATTATATGCCCTTGGAAGAGTGGTTGTTCCTGAGGGTGGCAATCAACTGATTGGTTAACAAATAATGAGAGAGAATGAATATTACAATGAGAGACAGAACTATTCTAATGAGGGACTGGGTGATATGACTATGATCATGCTGTTTACTTCCAAATTACTTCCAGCTTTGGGTAATCTAGGCAAAGGATCTATACCCCCTGCCCAAATCTGCATAATGGAACACAATGAGTCAGAATTCACCTAATATTAAATTCTTTGTAAGGTTTTCTAGTTGGGTGCAGCAATAGCTCCACCCAGATAAGATAGGGTAGGTGGGGTAAAACTTTGGGAAAGATCAAGGAATTTGTTATGTAATAATCATTTCTCTTACTAACCTTTTCTTTCTATCTTTGACCCCATTATAATATATTCCTATTGGTGAGTTTGCTAGATCAAAGAATTGTGGAACTCTTCCTTAATTTTCTAACATAAATTCCAATTGCCCAGAATGACTGTATCAGTTCACAGCTCTCCTAACAATCCATTATGGTACCTGTCTTTTCAGGCGCTCTACAATATTTGCTTTTTCTACCCTTTTCCATCTTTGCCAAAGTGCTATGTGAGATTTTTTTTAAATGTCCTGCAAATTGCTTTGATGTGTATTTCTCTTATAATTAGTAAATTGGATCAGTCTTCAATATTGTTGTAAATAGTTTGTGATTCTTATTTGGAGGAATTGTTTGTTCATAACCTTTGATTAATTATCCATAGAATCGCAGAATTTAAGTGTTTAAAGGAACCTCAGAGCCATCTAGTTG
The DNA here is from genome assembly GCA_011680675.1 of Gymnobelideus leadbeateri. Lineage (NCBI taxonomy): Eukaryota > Metazoa > Chordata > Mammalia > Diprotodontia > Petauridae > Gymnobelideus > Gymnobelideus leadbeateri. The sequence goes on along the minus strand of WOXC01005185.1, from coordinate 157,940 downwards.
AAACCATACTTTAAAAGGATTTCTCTAACACACCTGAAAAATCATCATTCGCCTTGAAGTACTTCCAGGAATAAAACCCCACTATCTGTCTAGAAGGCCCATAATATTTGTGGATACTTCTAATTGTTAGGAAATTTTTCCTAATAAAGAAACTCTAGATATTAATATATAGCTCTTTATAGAGAAAATAGACAAAACAAAACAAAATACCTCTACATTTTTGTTTTTGTTGTTAATACCTCAAAAATCCCAGAATGCTCAAATACCATCATCCTGGTTCCAGAAGCAATCATTATTTGACTGTAATAGCTATTCCTAATTAAATTCTTAATTAAAGAATGGGTACAGAGAGAATCACAAAAGATAAAATTTGTGTTGATTATATTCTTGCAAAACCTTTTGCAAGAACATAATTCAATCAGGATAAAAAGGAAAAGTATCAACTGGGGGATTTTTTGTTTGCATAAAATAGCTCTGATAAAGGTCTGATAATTCCAGATTTATAAAGAACTAACATTAATAAATATGTAAGATGAAGAGACATTCCCCAATGAATGTCATCATAGGAAATGATCATTCAGTCCTCAGAAAAATGACAAATTATTAAAAACTAAAAAAAAATCTAAACTATGAATAACAGGAAAAATGCAACACATACATATACATAGAACCCATCTTTCCATCCAGAAAATTGGCAAAGGTGATAAAAAATTGAAATAGTCAATGTTGACGGGCTGTAGAAAGACACACACTATTGAAAGAGTTATAAATTGATTCAAGCACTTGAAAAAGGATTTTGGAATTATACTAAAATCAGGGCTATGAGGTCTATAACCTGTAGCCCCCAAATCCCATTGCTTGTCATATAGCTCAAGCAGGTAAAAAAACATAAAAATGTTGTATATGCAGTAAAATATTTATAGCAGTACATTTATGGTAGAAAGAAAATAGATTTATAATCATTTGGAAAGAGCCAAAAATTATAGTAAAATATTTTGAAATATTAATGTTGCATTAGAAATATGGAATATGAAAAATTCAGAAGCATAACAAGGTTGATGTGAATTGATAAAGGTAAAATAAGAACCAGGAAAGCAAGCAATACAATACATACAATGAATACAATATAATCATAAAGGACACAAAAAAGAAACTGAATTTTATGTATTTATAATGGTCATCTTTGATCTCAGAAAAGAGATGAGATAATGTACTCCCCTCCTTCTCTTTTGCAGAATGGTGTGGAACATTGTAAAAATAGTCAGATTCAGCTGATATATTGGTTGTTTTGCTAAATATTTTTTCCTCCTTTTTATTCTTTGTTACAAGTAATTGGTTACTGTGTCAGGTGAGAGAAGGATACATTGAGAAATTAAAGTCATCATTATCATCATCTTTAATAAACATATATTAAAATGCTTACTATGTGCCAAGCACTGTGCTAAGTTCTAGAAATACAAGAGTCAAAAGACAGTCACTGCCCTCAACAAGCTTACTATCTAATGAATATAAGGTGATATAAAAGCAAACAAAATCAGTAAAAATTGGAAAAAATCAAATTGATTTCGGCATCATGAATACACTTTTGTACTAAAATGCCCCATGATTTCATACTGTTATGTTCTCCCACTCTCCACCAATGTGTATCACAACTTGTCTGACACTTAATTGAAAGCTTTGATTTAGTCATGGCCAAAAATTAATCACCCTTCCACAAACCTAAAGTTAAGCTTCTTTAATATTAGGATATTTTATATACAACATGGCACTAATACGGCATTCAAAGCTTTCCTGACTAGGTAGGACCTGCCACACTTTACAGTATACTAGCCCAAGTGAGGCATAGGAGAATATTATTGTTACTATAACTCATTGTTGCCATTATGTTTCATAAATCGGTTTGTGGGTGAGCTTAGTAAATGTGAATCAGTCCCCCCCAAATGAACTGATAATATCAAGATCCTGAACTTGCAAGGCTAGGGATAAGACCCTAGAACTGTGGTGACCTCCTGAGGTACAGACACCTTTAGAGTAATTCACCCAGAATTAAAGCCTCTCTCTCTCTTTCTCTCTCTCTCTCTCTCTCTCTCTCTCTCTCTCTCTCTCTCTCTCTCTCTCCCTCTCCCCGCCTGACTCTGTCCATGTGTACATACTATAAAAATAAAATGACACTTTGGGCTTTATTTCAGTGTGTTATTGTCATGGTTGTTATTATTATTACCCTAAACTATATTCAACAGAGATATGTAGGATATTTTGGCTCACCCTATGACAATGGAGAAGCCTCAAACCCCACTCCCTCAGGATGATACAGACTCTCGAAATTCTACAAGGACCTTAAAGTCTATTTTAAATGCTATCTTCTCCAAGAACATTTCCCTGATCACTGTCTGATATATGTATTCTAATTCCCTCCTGTTCCCAGGCGCTCTCCACAGTCAGAAAATATGTGATTGTAATTATCATTACATATATGTAATTACTTAGGCAGAGGGGTGGGAGGTTGGGAGTAGCATGGAATAGTGGATAGAGTCTAAGAGTTTCTATGAGATCTGGGTTCAAATCTGCCTGCAATAGCTAGTAACTACATTACCACAGGCAAGTTCTTTGACCTTTATGAGCCCTGGGCAGCTCCCCAGAATTTGTCTGCTTGAAAGGCAGTGTCACATAGCAGATGATATTCTGGAGTTGGCATCAGGAAAGCCTAGGTTCAAATCCTGCCTCAAATACTTACTAGCTGTGCAACCCTAGACAAGTGACTTAACATTTGAGTCTCAATTTCCTTAGCTACAAAATAGATATATTATCACCTACCTTACAGAGTTATTATAAGGATATGATTGTATGAGATATTGTAATAAAAATATTTTGTTACTCTTTTGTTGTTCAGTCCTTTCAGGGATGTTAGACTCTTCATGACCCCATTTGGGATTTTCTTGGCAAAGACACTGCAGTGGTTTACTATTTCCTTCTCCAGCTCATTTTACTGGTGATGAAACTGAGGTAAACAGGGTTAAGTGATTTTCCCAGGGTCTCACAGCTAGTAAGTGTCTGAATCCAGAACATGAGCATGAGTCTTTCTGACACCAGTCCTGGCACCCTATCCACTGTACCATTTGACTGTCTTCACCATGAATCTTAATGGGCCATAAAATTGTAAGTTACTATTATTAATATTACATCACAAAATGGTTGAAAGCCCATTTTGTGATGTAGTATTAAAAATAGTAACTTACATTTTTATGGTCCATTAAGAGGAAGAGGAAATTCCTATATCAGGAATTCCTCACAGAGAAAAAATTCCAGATCTTTTACATGTTTATATCTTCACCCATGGCATAAAATCAGTATTGGGAAAAGAAAAGATACTTGGAATTAGGAGAAAATCTGATTCAAATCCCATCTCTGACACAATAATTCTATGGCCCTGGGCAAGTCATTTCACCTTTCTAAGCATCAATTCCCTCATCTGTAAAATATAGTAATTATTCTTATATTACCTACTTCATTGTGTTGTGTGGAAAACATTTTATGAACCTTAAAGCACTATACAAATTTGAACCACTATTGTCAGGAGTGGGAGTATGGCATAGAGACCTAGCATTGAAGCCAGGAAGACTGTGTTCAAGTCATGCTTCTGTGACATACAAGCTGTGTGACCTACACAAATCACTTAACTTCACAGTACTCTAGGGTGGCAGCTCATTAAGACTATAAGTTCCAGAGTAGCTGTCAACCTGCATTAATAGGAGTTTTCTTACCTGAAAGTTCTCCATAATAATGTAATCATAAGTCTAATACTTTCCCCAAATATTCATATAATTTTAAAGTTAGAAGAGACCCAAGTCTACAATTAAATCATCTATGTCAATGAATATATAAAGGATATTGTTCTTCATGATATTCAGGGTTAAGCAGATAGAAAGAATGGGGCTATATTAATCACCATATCCAAGATAAAAAGGGTCAATAACCCAAGTCCAGGGAGCTCAATCCCACCCAAAAGCCACCCTACCATCCATTCCAACAGCACTATGGACTTGCTGAATTTTTAGGACTTCCCAGCAGGGAGGAAAGTCCTAAAAATAGCATCAAAAAGAGTATCATTCTGAGAACAAAGGATCATCCAGCAGCCCTCTTCCTCATGACTGTGTTCTTTCTTGATGAAATGTGAGAGTAAGAAAAAGAGATGGACAAAGTTCAGGTACTTACCTTGTTCATGTGTGAATGTGGCAGACCTTGGTGGAGGGCTATTTCCCCCACCTAGTGTCTGAGAATATTATCTATAACCTAACATTCATTTATTACCAGAAACTGAAAGGAGGGCAGGTTGTGCTCCCACCAAAGGAGTTTCAAATCAGTACTTATTTATCAGCAAAGGAGTCTCTGAGGGACTGCACAAATAAGGCCCACCTCTGGCCATACACCCTGAACTGCTTCCTCAGAGGCTTCAATAGTGAAAAAAATCCTTTGATTTCCTGGTGTAGCTCTTGGGACATGACATATTCAGTAAGTACTCTGAGGGAGCAATTAGTTCAGAATATCCTCCCATCTCTCCCAATATACCCATTGGGAAACAATGATGGTGAGATCATAGGAAACAAAGGATCTGAAATGGGAAATTCAAGATATGTCTCCTAGGTCTGGTTGAATTACCTTCTACCCTGTCCGTAATGTTCTCTTGCACTGTGCTCCGATTCCTATTCTGTTGATCTTTATAAGTATTACAGTTTTCCCAATTCCACTTCAAGCTGCATTCCTACATATTGGTTATTATAGATTTTGTTTATATTTAATTTAATGATTGTCTTGATTTGATGAAGGAAGTCAATCAATATCATTTAGTACTTGTGTATAAATATCTCTGTGTTTTTAGGGGACTTGCATTTAAAGGCACCTTAACAAACTGGAGTGCTTCCAGAGGAAGGTTAGCAAAACTGGTGAGGGAATTGGAAATTATGTACAATTGCATAGAAAGAGTTGAAAGAAATGTATATTTAACCTAGAGTATAGGCATCATTGAATAAAACAGCCTTTAAAAATGTGAATGAAAAGGGGTGGCTAGGTGGCACAGTGAATAGAGCACCAGCCCTGGAGTCAGGAGGACCTGAGTGTTCAAATCCAGCCTCAGACACTTAACACAAAAACGAGCCATGTGACCTTGGGCAAATCATTTAACACCAATTGCCCTCCAAAAAAGCAAAAGAAAAAATCACTTAAATTTCATTTTCATTTGAACTGGTTCAAGGAAGGAAGAATACACATGCACACCCAATTGGGTAGAGAAATTTATCTTGCCCAAAAGGAAAGTAGGAGAAAGAGGACTTAAAAGAAAGGGGAAGAGAATAAGAATAAGCATAGATTAAGGGAGGCAGTGGTAAGAAGCAAAACAGACTCTTAAGGAGGGCACAGGGTAAAAATAAAAAGGAGGATAAAGATACAATGATAATAAGAGGAATACACAATTAACAATCATAACTGTAAATATGAATGGAATGACTCATCTATAAAATGGAAAATAGGAGGTTGTATTAGAAACCAAAACAATGTTGTTTATAAGAAAAACATTTGAAACAGAAAGACACACAGAGAATTGAAAAGGGAGGCCAGGGGGCGGCTAGGTGGCGCAGTGAATAGAGCGCCGGCCCTGGAATCAGAAGGCCCTGAGTTCGGAGCCAGCCTCTGACACTTAATCCGCACAAACAAAAACCTAGCCGTGTAACCTTGGGCAAGTTACTTAACCCCAATTGCCCTAAAGGGGCGGCTAGGTGGCGCAGTGAGTAAGAGCGCTGGCCTCGGAGTTGGGATGACCCGAGATCAGATCCGGCCTCAGAAAATGAGCACCCACGCATAAATAATAACTAGCCGTGTAACCTTGAGCAAGTTACTTAACCCCAATTGCTTAAAAAAAAAAAAAAAAAAGAAAAGGGAGGCCAGAGCAGAATCTATTATACTTCAGGTAAAGTACAAAAAGACAAGGGTAGCAATTATGATCTCAGAACAAATGCATAAAGAGACCTGATTAAAAGAGGTGATCAAGCAAATTACATTTTTTTCTAAAAGGTACCATAGATAATGAATTAATGTCACACTGAACATTTTTGTGTCAAATGGCATAGCATCCACATTCTTAAAGAAAAAGAAATGACAGGAGGAATTAGATAGAAAAACTATACTAGTAGAGGACCTATAGAAAAACTATACCAGTAGAGGACCTCAATTTTCCCATCTCAGACCCAGATAAGTTTAACGAAATAAACAAGAAAGAAATTAAAGAAAGAAATAGAATTATAGAAAAGATAGATATGATAGACTGCAGAATATTGAATTGAAATAGGAGTATAATTTTTTATTTGGTTACACAACACCTTCCCAAAAATTGATCATGTATTAGGATATAAAAACTTCACAAACAAATACAAAAAAGCAGGAATATTAAACGTACACTTTTAAAATCATAATGCAATAAAAATTACATTTGATAAAGGGCTTTGGAAGCATAAATTAAAAATTAATTTGGGGGGCGGCTAGGTGGCGCAGTGAGTAGAGCGCTGGCCCTGGAGTCAGAAGGACCTGAGTTCAGATCCGGCCTCAGACCCTTAACCCACACAAACAAAAACCTAGCCATGTGACCTTGGGCAAGTTACTTAACCCCAATTGCCCTAAAAGGGGTGGCTAGGTGGCGCAGTGAGTAAGAGCGCCGGCCTCGGAGTTGGGATGACCCGAGATCAGATCCGGCCTCAGAAAATGAGCATCCACACATAAATAATGACTAGCCATGTAACCTTGAGCAAGTTACTTAACCCCAATTGCTTAAAAAAAAAAATTAATTTGGAACTAAATGTTCTAATCCTAAAAAATTAGGGCATCAAAGAACAAGTCATAGATACAATCAATTAATTGTTAAAGACAAAGATAACCATTAGATGAAATGCCAAAATTTGTTTTGTTGTTGTTGTTGTTGGTAGTGTTGATGTTGTTGAGTTATTTTATTCATGTCCAACTCTGTATGACCCCATTTGAGGCTTTCTTGGCAAAGATACTAGAATGGTTTGTCATTCCTTTTCCAACTCCTTTTTACAGATGAAGAACTGAGGCAAGCAAAGTTGAATGGCTTACCCATGGTCCCATAGCTAGTAAGTGTCTGAAGCCAGATTTGAACTCAGGAAGATGAGTCTTCCTGATTTCAGGCCTGGCAATCTCTCTTCTGTGCCATCAAAGCACTCCTTAGGGGGAAATTTATATCTCTTAATGCTTATATCAATAAAACAGAGAAAATGCAAACAATCGAATTGGGGATGCTACTAATAAAATCTGGAAAAAATTAAAAATATCCAGTGTACCAAACTAGTACATATCAAAATAAAAATCCTAAAAAACATATGAGAAATTAATAAAATTCAAAATTTATAAAAAACCACTAAACTAACAACTTAAACTAAGAGCTAGTTTATTTTTTTAAAAAACAATAAAATAAAAGACTGGAATTTTATTTCAAAAAGAAACAACAAAATCAAATTATCCATATAAAAATTAAAAGGATGAATGCACAAGCACTAAAGCTGAAATTAAAGCAATTATCAGGAGCCATTTTGCCCAACTTGATTCCAATAAAACTTACTATTTAACTAAAGTAAATATTTACGAAAATATAAATTGCCTAGATTAACAAATCTGAATATAGAATATTTAAATAGCCCTATCTTAGAAGAATGCATTGAACAATCCATAAATGAGCTCCTTAAGATAAAAAAAAAGAACCAGATGCATTTACAGGTGAATTCTATGAATTACTTTAAAAACCATGAATTCCAATAATGTTTTATCTATTTTTAAAAATAGGCAAAGAACAAATCTTACCAAATTATTTCTATAATACAAATATAGTTTCAATACCTAAAGCAGGGAGAGCAAAAGACAGAAAAAGAAAACTATAAACTAATCTTCCTAAGAATGTTGATGGAAAATTTTAAAATAAAATACTAGCAAGGAGCTTATAGCAATTTTTCACAAAGACTATACACTATGATCTGTCTGTACTTATGTCAGCAATGTAGAACTGGTTCAATATGAGGAAAAATATAAACATATAACCAACAAAAACAAGAAAAAATACATAATTACACCAAAGGATGCCAAAACAGCTTTGAAAACAAAATATAACACTCATTCCTATTAAAAATACTAGAAAGTATAGGAATAAATGAGACTTTTCTCAAAATGAAAAGTGGCATCTATCTTAAACAAAGGGCAAGTATGATCTGTAATGGAAATAAACTTTAAGCCTTTCTAATCATATCAGGGTTGAAGCAAGGATATGCATTTTGCCATTATTACTCAATAACGTTCAGAAATGCTAGCTCTAGCAATAAGAAATTTAAAAATGGAATAAAAATAAGGAAATGAGGAAAATGAGGATATGAGGAAAAAATGAAGATACAAAAATATCACTTTTTTGGTAGATTATCTGGTGACATATTTAGAGAACCCTAGAGACAGCTAAAATTATTCAAAATAAATTAACAACTTTAGCAAAGTTGCAGGACATAAAACAAATCTATACAAATCATCAATATTGCTATATATTACCACAATAAAACCCACCAGGAAGAGATAGAAAGAGAAACTGCATTTAAATTATTGTGGACACTATAAAATACTTGGGGGTCTATCTGCCAAAACACAAACAAGAACATATGAACACAATTATAAACAATCTTCACACAAATAAAGACAGATCTAAATAATTCAAGAAATACCAATTGCTTGTGGATAGGTCAAGCTAATATAATAAAAATCACAATACTACCTAAACTAGTTTATTTATTCAGAACTATATGAATCAAAATACCAAAGAATTATTTCATAGAGTTAGAAAATATAGTGATCAAATTCATCTGGAGAAACAAAAGGGCAAGACAATTAAAGGAATCAGAAAAAAAATTGAAGAAGGGAGCCTAGTAGCACTATATCTCAAACTATATTACAAAGTGATGATGATCAAAGCAATTTGATACTGGAAAAGAAATAGAGTCACTAATCAATGAAATAGTTTATGCACACAATATACAGAAATAAAAAAGAACAATAATATAGTGTTTGATAAACCCAATAATACCAGCTACTGAGACAAATACTCTATATTTGACAAAAACTGTTGGGAAAACCAGAAAGCAGTTTGGGATAAATTAGGCATAAACCAGCATCAATATTTATGACCAAACAAGATATGAAGAGGTTCATAGGAGGTAAAATGGATAACTCTGATTACATAAAATTTAAAGATTTTGCACAAACAAAAACCAATGCAGTCAAAATTATAAGAAAATGGAGAAGAAATGGGGAGATGGAATTTACAGCAAATTTCCCTGATATAGGTCTCATTTCTCAAATATAGAGAGAACCAAGCCAAATTTATAGACATTAAAAGCCATTCCTCAATTAATAAATGGTCAAATGACATAAATAGGACATTTTTAGAGGAAGAAATCAAATCAATCATCATTTTAAAATGTTCTAAATCACTACTGATTAGAGAAATGAAAATTAAAACAACTCTGAAGTACGACCTTACAACTATCAGGTTAGCTAAAATAACAAAAGAGAAAAATGACCAATGCGAAAGGAAATGTGGGAAAAGAGGTTCACTAATGTACTTTTGGTGGAATTGTGAACTAGTCCAACTATTCTGGAGAGCAATTTGAAACTATGCCCAAAGGATTACAAAACTGTGCATACCTTTTGACCCAGTAATACTATGATTAACTCTAGAGCCCAAAGAGATCAAAGAAAATGGTAAAGGATCCATATGTACCAATATATTTATAGCATCTCTTTTCGTGGTGGCAAAGAATTAAAACCTGAGGGAATGCCCATCAATTAGGAAATAGCTGAGCAAGTTATGGTATATAAAAACAATAGAATACTACTGTGCTATAAGAAATGATGAAGAAGATGGTTTCAGAAAAAAAAAATCTGGGAAGATTTATATGAATTGATGGAAAATGAAGTGGGCAGAGCCAGGAGAACAATCTAAATAGTAATAACAATATTGTAAAGAAAGTGGATCAAGAGGATTGAATAAATCAAGGGGGAGAGATAGAAGATTCAGGAGTCTCTGTTGAGTAAGAAATGCAAACACTCCATCTCTAGGTTTCTTTCTCACTTCTCAGAAAGGAACCCAACTTGCTGTAGCAACTTTTTTAAGGGATGCTTTCACTTCCTTGTTCCTTAAGCTGAAGATCAAGGGATTCAGCATAGGGGTGACCAGATTATTCAGGACCTGAACAGTGGCATTAAGCCAAGGATTGGGGGTAGGCTGTAAGTAAATGAGGATTACAGGTATATATAAAAGAAGAATGGCTGTGAGGTGAGCACTGCAAGTGGAGAAGGCTCTATAACGTCCCTCTGCAGTGCGGATCTTCAAGATGGAGCAAACAATGCGACTATAAGAAGTAAAGATGAGGAGAAAGCAGCTAAGTGGCATAAGGCCCACGCTTATGAAACCCACCATCTCCAGGGCTGAGGTATCTGCACAGGCTAGCTTCAGCATCACTGGGATATCACAAAAGTAATAATCCACTTTATTGGGTCCACAGTAAGGCAACTGGAAAGTGAGGGCAGTTAGAAAGGTGGCCTGAATGCAGCCAAAAAATGAGGTCCCCATGGCCAAGATGGCACATACTTTATGGCTCATGATGACTCTATACCGCAGAGGAAAACAAATGGCAACAAAGCGGTCGTAGGCCATCACAGTGCACAGAAAACACTCAGTGCAGCCAAGGAAATGATAGAAAAAGAGTTGGCATACACAGCCCCCATAGGAAATGATATGGCTTTTCCCAGAGAGGTAGGACAACATTTTGGGAGAACTCACTGAAGGGAAAAATATGTCCAAAATAGATAACTTACACAGAAAGAAATACATAGGTGTATGAAGTCGAGATGAAGAGATAATAGCCAATAAAATAATCAGGTTCCCCAGCAGGGTAAAGAAATAGAAAGATAAAAACACAATAAAAAGGTGAATCTCTAGTCCCTCAGTGTGGGGGATTCCCAGGAGAATAAACTCAGTCACCACTGTATAATTTTTCATCTGTGTAAAAAAAAATCAACCAATCCCTGGTATGGAGTGCACAGGATCCCAAAGGGTGGGTGCTAGTGTCAGAGATCCAAGACAAGGTTCAATGGACATGATAGAAATATACCTATAAAAGAAAAAAATAATAACTGATGGCTTTATAATGGAAGAGTTTGGGATAATTTTTGACATATAGCTGATACTTATAACCTTATAATTACAAAATGCTTTCTTATTTGTTACCTCATTTGAGAGAAAGCATAGCATAATGGATAGTATCTTGAACTTAGAGTAAGGAATTTCTGTGTTTGAACACTGCCTCAGACATTTACAAGTTATCTGGCCCTGGGCAAGTCAATTATTCATCTTCTTCCTCCTCAACATCATCACCACCATCATCTTCATCATCCAGTCATGCATCTCCAAATGCCTCTTAGAACTCTTAAACTAAATGTCCCTCAGGCATTTCAAACACAAAATGTTCAAAATATAACTCATTATCTTTTCTCCTCCTTTCTGAACTACCCTTCATCTTCCTAGTCATTAGGCCTAGAACTTTGACCTCTCTGTCAACTATATATCCAATCCATTGTCAAATCTTCCTTTCTACCTTGTTGATTTTCATGTTGTCTTCTCTGCACTCACATAGCCACACCACTAACCAAGGTGTTTATCACCTCTCACCTAAACTACTGAAATAGTCTTGTATATGGGCTCCCTGGCTTATGTCTCCCCGATCCAATTCACCTTTCACCCAGGTGTCAAAGTATTCTTTCATAAGTAAAAGTCTAATTGTTATCCCTTTGCCTAATGAGCTCCAGTGGCTCCCTATTATCTTATGATCAAATCTGAAGTTATGTTTGGAATTTAAAGCTCTTCATAACCTGGTCAATGCTTACCTTTCCATTCTTCTTACACCTTACATACTTCTTATTTCTATTAACTCTAAGGATAAACTTTTAGTTACTCTAACAAGACACTCCAACTCCAGTTTCTATGTCTTTACATTGACTATTTTTGCATGACTAAAATGATCTGGCTCTCTCACTTTGGCTCTCTTGTTTCCTTCAAGGCCCAGCTCAAATTCCACATTCTATAGGAGGCTTTTTACCATTTCCCTAGATAATAATACCTTCCTTCAAATTTGTTGTTTGGTCATTACATTCATGTCCAACTCTTCTTGACATTATTTGACATTTTCTTGGCAAAGATACTGGAGTGTTTTGCCTCAAGAAATGGCTCACTAAGACAGAAGCATCCAGCCTCACCCTTGCTTCTGACATTTAAATCAAAGATGGTTTAGGGTAGAGGTGACTGCATGATGATTACAACAACTGTTAACAAATAACATTAACATCAGTTATATAATACCCTAAGATTTGCAAAGTAATTTCCATATATTATCTTATTTGATCTTCATAACAGCCCTGTAAGGTAGGACCCCATCTGAACACATGAGGAAACTGAGAAGGATGTTAAGTGACTTTCATAAGGGTCTCATAGGTAGAGAGATTCTGAGGCAGGATTAAATTCAGGTGACTATTTTCCTTGCCAAAGCAAATCCTCTATATACACAAGTAATCCCATTCCACCTTTTCTTCTCTAGCAGATTGCCCCCTCTGTCATCCTTACTCTCTCATTTATCTTATTCTCTTTCTATGTACTGGTTGCTTACCTAACACCTACAAATATGTTATTATCTCCCTCATCCTCAAAAATCTTCAATTAATCTCTCCATTTTTGTTAACTGCCAGCCTATATCTCTCCTCCCTTTTGTGGCTATATTCCTGGAGAAGACCATCCACAACCTCCACTTTGTTTCCTCTTTTAACAATCTTCATAATTTTCTATAGTCTGGCTTCCAACCATTCAAATTACACTCTCCAAATTTACCAGTGATCAAGATTCTAATTATCAGACTTTATGTCTTTCCTAGTCTTCATCCTTCTTGACCTGTCTACAGACTTTGATACTGTTGATCATCTCCTTGAAACTCTCTTCTCTCCAAGTTTCCACGATACTACAAACTCTCCACAGTGCTTGATCAAACAGCCTGAAAATAATAGCATCAACTGAAGTGTGAAAGAAGATTTTAAAAATCAACTTAGAGAAAATTGAGGATGCCTTGAACATGAAAAGTATCCTTCAGTAGGCGAGTAAAGACCAGAACAAGCCTTCATATATAATGGGACACAGGGATAGACATCTTCAGTGAATATGTCATTGGTTAAGATACCACAAGCTTGGAGATATTTTTAATTTGTACCTTTTCACATAACATAATTTTATAATGTTTTCTAATTCTTATTTGGTCCCAAAGTCTTCTCCTCTCCATAAATCTGACAGGTAAATTATTCCTTGCTTTCCCAGATTGCTTAAAATATCAGCCTTCATACCTAGATCATGCACCCATTTAGACTTGATTTTGGTATATGGTGTTAGATAATGGTCTATACCCAGTTTCTGCCATACTATATTACAAGATAACATAATTTTTAATGACCATTTTCACAGTAGGTCACATGTGATTCCCAAGCTTCAATGACTGAATGAAATCAAAAGCATAATATTTTTATTTTATTAGGACTTCAAAGGATTTCTCAGTGTGAGTCCTCAGATGGCAGATGGCAACCACTTTCAGATGGCAACCACTCTAAAATTTTGTAGGTGGTTTCAGAAAGGTATCAACCTTTTTGTCGTGAGCCTCGCTGCATGTTTCTAGACTACTTCTTGAATTATAGTTCATTGCAATGCCTATTATTGAAGCTTTTTGAGTCTGAGAGGACTTGACTGAATTTGCACTATGCTTTTCTAGCCTTTAAGAATTCATGGTAAGCTTAGTTTGACGAAGGGAACACATAAGTAGAATTATCTTTACCTCTTTTTTTTTTCAGAACACCAGAGAGTGGGGTAGATATGCATCTGCCTCAGAACTCATTTAGTATAAAAAGGATTCATGGTTTTGTTTATAATGTAATCTCTCTTTGGAAGACTGGTAAGGTAGTGTTGTGCCGATCTTTTTTGTAGTGAATGGTGAGCCTTATCCAGATGAAAAGTGGGAAGTTCCTTTGATTATAAAATCTGAATCTAAGATATGGTATACTGCTAATAACAGACTAGATGAAGTATCACTTTGAACATAATCATTATGAAAATGGATTATAAATGTAGCATTGCTTTGAAGATAATAAATTCTTCCTAATTTTCCCATAGCAGGATTCACAGAGAAGTTTATAAATTTTACTGGTGAAGTAGATAGAACAAAAGTCCTGGGGTCAGGAAAAATTGAGTTTAAATTCAGTCTCAGATATTTACTAGCTATTTCTGTTTGCCTCAGTTTCCTCATCTGTAAAATGGGAGTAATAATCACACTTACCTCCCAGGTTTTTTGTGAGGATCAAATGAGATAGCAAAGTGCTTGGGACAGTGACTGGCATATAGTAAGTCCTATATAAATGCTATTTGCTATCATTGTTGTTTTCTCTCAAACTAGATTTCTGAAGATGCTGACGTCATTTCTTACTTACACTTCTATCACTGAAAAGAATATTTGACACTGTGTGTGATGTTCAATTAGAAATATGACAAGGACAGCCTGTGTATAATTAGACCTAGTGCTATAACAATCCAGGTGCCTAGGGCAAATTCAATGAAAAGTGTATGCACAATATGACTAGTCCTAAGGACAACTGGATCATGGGTGCAAGAGTTCCATTGTCCATTAGGCAGCCTGACTTGTGCCTCAATTGATGTTGTTAGAGAGTCTTGGATACTAGAAGAGAAGCCCTATGGAAAAGGGATCCTGGAGGTGTGATGTGAGTAGCACAGACTAGCAAAGTAACCTTACACTGAGGTCTGAGCCTGGTAGTCACTGAAAGAAGGAAATAAACTCCTACCATCACACTCTGGAAATTCTTCCCCTCTTGAAAAATCTCCTCTCTATCATTGGGGGACAAGAACATGAGGTCATTATTATATTTTCTAATAAAACAATATTGTCATTCTCATTTATAAATTGATCGATTAACCTGGGTTAGTGCACATCTATTTCCCCCAGACTAACTGATGAATTGATCAAATAAAATACCTACCTGGCCATACAAGTATGAGGACCAGATCATGGAACTCTAGTGATCTCATGTACTCAACTGGGCCTCCAACTAAGAGTCACTTTCACTCTTGGCAACCAACATAACTGCAGTAAGAACCAGTTGATCCTTAGTATTCTGCCATACCCATTTTCTTATCAACCTTCCTGACTTTTCAGAAAGTACTGAAAACTAAACTGGTGTAAATTATTTCATAGTAACTCATTGTCTGAATAATGTAAAAACGTGTCTCGTGGAGGGTTTTTTTTCCCTTCCTTTGACCTACTCTATGTACTAAGGGTTACATTTCTATTCAATGAATAGTCAAATGATGGCAAGAATAATAATAAAAGCACATTATCTATAGTTTTTTTAAGGCTTTCAGTGACTCCATGAAGTAGCACAAGTATCCATATTTTCCAGATGAAGAAACTGAGACTCAGGGAAGTACAGGGTCTTATTCAACATTTTACAAATGTCAATTATGGAAATAGAGATTAAAACAGATTTTTTTCTTGAAATCAGAGCTAATATCCTTCCTACTATGCCATGCTACTGATTCCTATCTGTGTGGGCATGAAGTTGAATCCATCCTCCTACCAAAGTATCTAATAAAAATCTTCTATGAATTACTGATGACAGTTAAAATGTGTACTCTGTGTTTGGCTAAGATGGACCAAATGCTTCTAATTGATAATCCTCAGCTCTATGGCCAACATCCATTCACTGACTGAAAATATACACTTGAGTTTTCTGCCCCAGCAAGTCTCAAGAAAAATTAAGAGGTTCCATTTCTTATCAGAAACATTTCATGATTTCTCTTCAGGTCTTATGCCATTAAGATATGCATCAGGATTATTTTTATGTCTATCCCATTGCTGCTGTCCTGGGGCAACACACTCCAACTCTAACTCAAAGTATCTGTAATGTAGCCACACACAAGAGAACCCAAACCCCCTGTCTACATGCTATAAAGACATACACAAACTTGAAGTGTTATACAGATGCATTATTGCTGTTATCAGTATTACTCTAAGAACTTTTAAGCAGAGATACATACACAGAGCAGTTTGGCTCACTGTGGGCCCACATTTTTAGCCCTACTGCCCTCAAGACCCCCAAGATGTCACAGTCTCTTAAAAGTCTAGAAATGCATTAAAAGCTGACTCAAAGGTTTCTCCAAGAAACCTTTCTAATACATATGTCCCAGTTCCCCCTTATCTTTGTGGCACTTACAAATAGACATAAAACGTGAAATTCCAGTAACCATTACTCATATAGATGCAGCATGGTATAATAGTGTGTTGAGCCTGGGGAAAGGAAGACATGGGTCCAGATATTCCTGTTGACCAGAAGCAAAACCTGCTATGTACCTTAAGCAAGCCTAGGACCTGATCTCCTCTAGAGATCAGCATGGCACAGTGAACTGAGTGTTGGTGTTAGAAACTTAATTTTGCATTGTCTCAGACACTTACTAGCTTTGTCAATCTGATGCAATCAATGAACATCTCTGGGCCTCTGTTTTCTCAGCTATAGAATGAAGATAACATAAGGAGATAAGTGAATTAAAAGGCTTCAATGTTAAAATATTATATAAATGCTAACTTATATTCTTACTAAATGATAAATAGGCTATGAGCTATATTGGAGTGAGTTAATTCCCATCTTATGAATTATCATCCTTGAAAAGAAATCACATATTTTTCTCATATCATATCACAGTTACCAGAAAGGGAAGCATCAACATCTGGGTTTTCAAAGCCAGAGGGCTCTCAATGGTTGCCCAGAGTCTCATCTGGTCAAATCATGAGATAAAATCAGTGTGGAGTAATGGAAAGGTCCTTGCAGTTGTGAATAACTTCTGTTTGACTCCCAGTTCTGATACTTACAAGGTGTCAAGTTCCTTTCATTCTCTGAAATCAGTTTTAGTGTCTGTAAAATGGGAAGAATTAATATTATTTATTTGACAGGGTTGTGAGAAGAGCATTTCACAAACTTTATATTATTGAACAAATGGGAATGCCTTTATTAATTTTAGAGCTAGAAGGGACTTAAGGCCTATAATTTTATGATTCTATGTAAGGGTTTGTTTGGAGTACATTTCTCATTATAGTCAATCAAGGAAACAAGGTGGGAAATGAGACTATATAGGCCAGGCTATCTAAGATAAAATTCTAATAGGAGATAGGAGAGGTAAGTACTAAGTTTCTTTATCCCTCCTTACTAAGTGACTTTATATCCATTAAGATTCAGGTCCAAGTAAGTCAACCCTATTCCCCACTCTTAGGACCTAACCTATTGCATACTTTAATAGATCTGTGACTTTGCTGCATTTCAGTGAACTTCCCAGTAGGAAAGAGACTCTCCAAATCCTTCAAAGGATCATCTAATGGCCGTTTTCTCCTTTCTTCAGTCATTGTGAAAGCAGAAAAGACAGACAGACAACCAGCCTGGGTACTTACACTGTTAACTTGTGAATGTGGCAGGTATTGGTGGAAGGTAAGACTATCATCTATATCTTCATTGATTACCAGCTACTGAAAGCAGGGGAAATTGTTCTCTTACTAGAGGAGCCCCAATATTGTTATTTTTTATCAGTGAGAGTGTCTCTGAGAGACTATATAACCAAGACATATCCCCTGAATTGCTTCCTCAGAGGATCCAGAAGCCAGAAAGGTGTTTGGATTCCCTGATATAGCTCTTGGGACATGATGCATTCAGTGAATCCTCTGAGGAAGCAATTACTTCGGTTTTCTCTCTTCTTATCAGCCATCCATCCCTATGGGCAACAGCAAAGGTGAAATAGCCAAAAAGGATCTGAAATTGGTGCCTCCCAGTTGTAATAACCTTCAATCCTGACCCCCAAATCCCCATTTATTGTGCTCATTGTCTGCTCTTCTCCTACCCTTTCAGTCTTTCTAAGTAATGCAATTTGTAACATTTCCATTTCAATGTTATTATCATCATTTAATTGTTTTATTTAATAATTGTCTCAATTAAGGAAATGATTAAGCCAATATTAGTCAATAATATTAAGTCAATAGTATTAAGCATCTAGGTATCATTCTGGGTGCTACATTTTAAGGGGAATTTAAGAAACTAGAATGCTTCCAGGGTAAAGTGAGTAAAAAAAATGATGAGATTGGAATCCATGTCATATTAGGAATGACTGAAGGAACTAGAGACTTAGGCTTGAGTAGAGAGAACTAAGAACAATTTTTTAACAATTTGAAGGGATAGAACATAGCCAGCAAATATCTTTGTAGAGCAAGGTTTTGTAGCTTAGGGTGAAAAGGGAAACCAAGGGTAGAAAAGAACACTTCATTCTTTCTTAGTCCATTCTCTAAATAGAAAAGAAGAGATACAGATTCTTCCCACACCTTTCTCTTCCCACTGGGTGATCCTGGACAGGATTTTCCCTTAGTTCTCACTCTTCTCCACCTCTTATTGGGTCAGAAAATTTGATTAAGGTACCTAAGGTTAAAGTAGCCTGACTCAGGATAAAAAAATAAGCCTAGTGGTGATTTGGTCTCAAGAATTCTGGGTTTCTCTCTGAAATTTTAGAAGCTTATAGATATGTTTTATCAATATTATTAAATTTTATTGATTTTTATTTATTTAATTTTTATTAATAAAAATCATTAGCTTGAGATAATCTCACACATAGCTCATAGAATCCTTCACCATCATAATTTCAATGTTTTGTACAGAAAAGTTAGATCTCTGACTAGGTTGAAGTCTGTGTATTTGGTTTGACTTCTCCAATATTAACATACATACAGCACAAAATAGCTCGTAGATTTTTTTTGTCAAGGCAAAATGCTTTCAAAAATACAAATTAAATCAGAGATTATAGCAGACTTAAAGAACATGGAAACTTAACAGTAAAATGCCTCCTTTTTGTAGGCAGAGATAAAGTTGGGGGAGAAGAGAGGAATTAGAGCTCATCAATGGTTCTAGGCTTCTCTCCGAAAGAAAGGTCAAGTTGCTTCTTAGAGAAAGGTTTACAGGCATAGAAATAACTTGGTAAATCTATACAACAACCTAAACATCAATTTTAATTAATTCCCATTCAAGATATGTATGCTTCTCCAGTCTGGATGGCTTATTCTTTTCATGTTTCTTTTTACCTCCTTCCCTGATTCTTTCTGTCTCTCTGTCTCTGTCTCCACGTCTGTCTGTCTCTCTCTTTCTTTCTCTCCACCTCCTCCTCCCTCTTATCTTCTCCAACTTTTCAGAAGAGAACTGGGAGAAGGAAAAGGAACAGAAGTAGCCGGATTTTCTAGACACTATTCAGTAGCCTAGAATCCCAGAGATTTGCTTGTTCTCCTTACTGAAGGTATTGATTACCACTTTCCATAACCAAATTTACATGTCTTTGATTCAGTCATTATCCCCTGCCGTCTCAAGCAGCCTTGACCTGAATTTGCCATTCATCTAACCCTTTTGGATGAACCATCAAATATACACATTACAAATTCAGGCATAAAACATATTCTCAAAAAATAGAAAGAAAACCTAGTATTTTCTTTGACCAGTCTCTAAAACTCCAGATAAATAATATTTATTTTGCAAAGTCTCAAATCTCACATCTATATCTGAAAGCCACCCAAACTCAATTAGACTTACAAGACATGAAGAAATAACCTGCTTAAAAGTATATTCAAGGGGTGGCTAGGTGGCATAGTGAATAGAGTGTCAGCCCTGGAGTCAGGAGGACCTGAGTTCAAATATGGCCTCAGACCCTTACCACTTACTAGCCATGTGATATTGGGCAAGTCGCTTAACCTCAACTGTTTTGTCTTCCTCCCTCCAAAAAGCAAAAAAGCAAAAAACAAACAAACAAAGAAACAAACAAAAAAAGACATGACATGGGGTAGAGAATTTATCTTCGTACTTTTGTCCCTTAAAGAAGCCTGCTTCTTAAGGATGATTGAGTTAAGGACTTACTGAACTGATATCTTTTATTTAAAACTATGTAGCCACTTTGGTGAAAATTATGTGGCCGCTTTAGTCATAATTTGTTATGTTATAACATTGTGAATGCTGTACTTTGGTTTCTGTGATTGTTTTGTCTTAGGTTATTACTGAATAAATAGAGAGTTCACTATAGTATGTAATCAGAACCTTGAAGCTGTTCACAGCATCAGTCCTCTAGAAAGCTGCTTGTGCTTGGCTTTACAACATGATATATTAGCTAGGCCTGTTCTAAGAACGTCTATTAACATGTGTTAAGGACTTGTATTTGCAATATCCCCTTGTAGCAGCAAGCACCCCAACATCCCCAGGGTGGCTGCCAATACAGGTTCTTATATCTGCTTTTCTAAAGGAAAGCAACTCAAAATGGGTTAACAAGCTTACTTTAATTAATCAAACATATATCATTTACCTAGTTCAGGGGGAAAAGGTCAGCACCCCAAACTTCAGAGTATATAGACATAACTTACAAGACAGAGAAACAAACTGATCAAACGGACAGACTTCCAAACTGTCCAACCATTACATCAATACCAAATCACAGTTACCAGAAAGGGAAGCATCAACATCTGGGTTTTCAAAGCCAGAGGGCTCTCAATGGTTGCCCAGAGTCTCATCTGGTCAAATCACACAACTCTTCTCAAAGTGAGCCCCAAAGCAAAGCTTCACATCAGGGATTATATAGCCTTCTCCTGGGTCAGAGAATGTAACCACCCTCTTGACCCACTGCCCAATCACACAGCATCAAGGTGTAGGCATTCCTGAAAAACAAGCCTCCTGCCACAGGTTCCATGTGACCACATTCAGCCTATTAGGAGGCAGAGCATATTTTCAAATCAAGGAAGGTTCTCAGAGTCTCTTGGCCAATCAAAGGGCCTAGGGGCAGGGAAGATCTTTAAATTTGCATTTCCATTACACCCCTCACCTCTAGGAGTCACTACTGCTATTCCTAAGTAATCTTTGTTTTAAAACCACAACTTGTTTGGTCCCTAGGATACTGTCCCTAGGATAATGTTTGATGGCTTGTGGAAAGCCCTGCTGAAATGAGCCGTAGCTGATGACCTGTAAAAGGCCTGCTGACAAAAGGGGTTGTGGTTGACTTGGCCATTGCCATTACCCAGTTATGAGAAATCCCCCCTACATAAGCACATATTTTTGAAGATTAGCATGCTATTAGGAACTTCCCAGGGATGGCCCAAGGATCTTAAGATAACTCAGCCCCTGAGCATCAGAGTCCTTGGTTGAGAGGAAGGTCTTGGACCTCACTGCTCAGGGAGCCGACTCTGAACCATTCTGTAATAAATCGGTAAGTAAATTAAAAATATGAAAAGAGCTCGAGTCTGGGTTGTATATCTTCCACTAAACAGACTGAGAATGTTCTCCCAATACCAGATGACTAGGCAGATTTTTTTTTTGCTTTTTGGGGGGCAATGGGGGTTAAGTAACTTGCCCAAGGTCACACGGCTAGGTTTTTGTTTGTGTGTTTGTTAAGTGTCTGAGGTTGGATCCGAACTCAGGTCCTTCTGACTCCAGGGCCGACGCTTTACTCACTGCACCATCTAGCCGCCCCCTACTAGGCAGGTTTTTAAGGATCTTAAATAATTCATTGCTTTCTCCTTGAACACTGCTATGCATTACAGGCTCATCTAGACATTCTTGGGAAGTCCTACCACAGGCATCTGCAACCCAAGGGAACTGGGACTAGAGGCTGAATTATGGGGGCCTACTAACAGGATGGGACAGTCGGACACATATGGAGAAAAAAAGCAGGAGTAGAGTTTGCCCACTGGGAATAGCAGGCAATCAAGACAGCAGTTATAGGGTGTAAGGACCAAGATATGTGACTAGGTGAAAGAAAACACCAGGTAAACAAACAGCACTAATAGGCAAGTCATTTTATTCTTGGTAATAGAATATCTGCAGCAAATAATAGGGTTTCTGAAAAGCGTAAGTACCCATAATAAAGCAAGTGAGGATATAAGATTGTAACATGCTTTTTCCTTCATATCAAAGAGAGGGAGATGCTTATTTCTATACTAGATCTTTCTCCTACTATTGTTGCTGAGCAGATAACAGAACATAAAAGCCAAGGATCCACAGTCCACAGACATAGGATTCCACCTCCACAAGCACAGATTAGTCTCTATGTCTCCAACAGCTGTCACAGGTGGCATGGGCAGCTCATCAGTGCTTGTAGAAGTAGAGGATATAAAAGCCCCACAGACAAAATCAGAAGGGTCCAGTGCAGTTTAAGCAGCTCTTCCCAAGCCCATGCTTCAGGTAAACCGAATGCTCCCTTCCACCTCTAGCTGCCATTGTTTGGGGGCTTTACCTGCTCACCAGCTTTGTCCAGGTAGTGAAAGATGAAGTAGTACAAGAATTTTTTTAAAGTCATGTAATTGCAAATAATTATAGTTCTATTATGCAATAACACATGTCATGGGAGGTGCATGTTCTGCCATTATCTAAATTTTCATTCCTCAAAAGTGAAATCCCTACCTACATATCCTACACATAGGCTAAAAGACACTTCCAACTAGCACCTCCCTCCTTCTATTTATTCATTTATAAAACAGGAAGAAGGCACTGTTCCTTTCATATGCCTTGAGATAGTCTAAAGTTAGAGTAATATCTGTCCTGATATTCCCTAGTCCTGAACCTCATGGATTTTATGCAGTGAAAGAACCTGGTAACCACAAAGAATAATCTAGTATAAAAGTGTTTGTGGAACTGAAACAAGCCTTTCTTGATTCTCTCAGTTGTTACTTTTTCCTCCTATTTCTCCCCTCACTTCCAAAAAATCATTTTTATTTTGTGCATATTTTCAAATTTTCTAATTTCTGTACTTGCTGCTTTCTGAAGTAGAATGCAAGCTGCTTGGGTAAGAAGACTATCTCTTTTGTCTTCACTGCATTTGTTGTTTGCACATATCCAACACATAGTAAGGCCCTTGATAAACTCTTGAATTGAAACATATCAGCCCCTATGAGGATTGAGCATAACCAGAAAGGAAGGCACATCAACAGGTTTTAGCAGCATAGACAGTAAAGAGCAGCAGCCAAAGATAAAGACTTCCATTTCTACTCTCACAGGCCAAAGACAGCAGGATCCACAGACGATTTCAGGAGAGCATTGGCAGCTTTGATGCATTCACCGAGGGAGGAATCTGTAAATACAAGAATATGAACAACATGACAAAAGCCAGACAAAACAGAGGTGTGACTTTGCTCACCAGTCTGTATACTACTCCCTTTCATCCCTCTTTCCTTTATTCATTCTTTCCCCCCTTTTTATTGTTGTTGTATCATTTCAGTAGTGTCTGATTCTGTGACTCAATTTAAGGTTTTGTTGGCAAAGATACTGGAGTTATTTCCCATTTCTTTTTTCAGATCATTTCAGAGATGAGAAACTGAGGAAAACACAGTTAAGTTACTTGCCAAGGATCACCCAGATTTCCTCTCAGATCCTCCTGACTCCAGGGCCAGCTCTCTATCCACTGTACTATCTAGCTACCCCTACTTCCATTCTGCCCTCCCCCAACCATGTCTAGTTCCAGCAAAAATTCCTTAAGCATTTATTATGCTTAAGGCACTGCTATATCCCCAACAAGAGTCCTGCTTTTTCTCTTTTTTCATCCCTTAAATTCCCCTTTCACTTTTCCTGGCCCCACAAACACTTCTGAGGGACAATGTTCTTGAAACCAGAGCAGTGAATAGCTGTTAGATCAGTCTCAGGCTCACCCTGAGGGCATCATGGGACTAAAGTAGGAGGGATGCTAGCAGCCTGGCAGAAGGAAGGTGAAGAGAGCCAAGGCTACTCTGTGCAGAGTTCTTGATATCCCACCAGCCTTACCCATGGGCATTTCCAAACTTCTTCTCTTGTCTCCCTTATGCCCCTCACTACCTCTGAGTCTTTCCTCTGGTTTGGAAGACCAAAAATGTAGAACAGAAAGGAATTAGGCCCTCCCAACCTCCATATCCCACCCTAGACAGGTTAAGGAGACCCTATCCTGAGGGAATAGGAAGTCTGTTGATTTATGAGGAAAGAGGTTCTCAAGACAAAATCCTTACCAGATCGAGCCTGGATCCATGCCACAGCCTTCCTTTCCAGGAGTTCCCATTCTTCTCTCTGGTCCCAACTGCAGCTATGCATCCACAGCACAGCCAAGATAGTAGCCCACCTTGGGACATCTTTACTCTAGAGAATATATGGAACCAAAGGCCCCAAGGTCAAAGGACCCAGAAAGAGTCAGAAAAACCTTTTGGGTGGTTCCTGGCCCATCCAGGACCAGAGATAGGACTGATCCCACATAGATTATCTATGAGTCCTTTCAGTTCCCTAAACTTATTGCTGTCCTCAATGAAAAAATGTCTACTAAGCATGTATACATGAGGACCTATCTAATTTTAAGGCCTAGAAAGCAATTCCATCAACTAACTCAGTCACAGAACACATCTAATGGGCAATGGCTCCTGTCTGTCCAAAGGTGAATTGCTCTCCCTTGCTCCCTCTCTCTTGCACTTTCCCCAATACACACCTCTCTCTAGGCCCTCCTCTTTCTGGGACCTTACCTGGTCAGTCAATGCAGCCAATGCACTCTGAACACTCACACCCAGAACTAAGGCCAGAGCTTCATCCAGTTCCCAAGAACCATCTGCCTTCTGGAGGGAAATCAGCTGTAGAAGTGGAGACCCTGGAGATGTGTCTAGGGGAATAAACAGTAAACTTCAGCATCTCTTATACCCCCATGGCAGGTGAGGGAAAATGTCATTCTGTAAAGACATTCTACACACAAACAGGATAAATTAGGAGGGGAAAATAGAGGTGGAGCCATCCAGTAACCCTTTTTTTGAGAGCCCCATGACTTCATATACAAGGAACCTCAAACAGCAAATGCCCCCCAAATTCCCCCAAGACCTTGCTAAGCCCCAGGGCAATCTACCTGGGAGGCCCTGTGCCAGTGAAAGCCAGGATTGCAGACCAAATGGAGAGTAAGGCCTGGTCCCCAGTACCTGCCACCAGCTAATCCTGTCCTCATTCCTGACCAATAATGACACCCCACCACCACTAGCCAGCCAGTAGCAAGACTCCACCCACAGTACAAGCCAGCAGAGAGGCCCTCCCAACCTGTGAAAGCCAGCACCTAAGCCCTCAGGCACAATGAAAGCCAGTAGCCAAGGCCCCAGCCTGGGCACAAGAGGCATGGGACAGTGTAGGAACAGAGCCCAACACTCACATACAAGTACAAAGTCACAGAATAAGTAGAAAAAATGAGCAAAAAAAAAAAAAAACTTCAACTATATGAAGTTACTGTGGTGACAGGGAGGATTGAAGGTACAAATTTAGATGAGAACATGAATGAATATATGTGAATAAATATATGTGAAGCTTCAAAGAAAAATATAAATTGGTCTGAGCCCTAAAAATGTACTAATGGAAGAGCTTAAAGAGGATTTTTATTCATTTTTTCTCCAATGATAATATCTTATGTAGTATTTCACTTTTCCCCTCAACTATATGTCAAGACATTTTAGCATTCGTTTTTACAAGATTTAAAATATATTTTTAAAAGAAAATTAGAGAAGTAGATGAAAACTGGAAAAAGAAATGAGTAATGCAAGAGAGTCATGAAAAAACTACTAAGCAGGGAGGCAGTGTACAGCACAATAGGATCAAGGAATGTGGGATTAACAAAAAGGGTTCTCATGGTGCTGATGAGGTATCAATATTCATGGGAAGGAGAGTCTTATAACTCCTTAAAAATAAAATTGGCCAAATGGGAAAAAAAGGTACAAAAGCTCAGTGAAGAAAATAATTCCTTAAAAATCAGAATTGGGGAGGGGGCGGAGCCAAGATGGCGGAGTAGAAACAGCTCCTCCAAGCCTCTCTGCCCCCAGATTCTCCACAAACTATGTAGAAAAGGACTCTGAAAATCTTCTGGAGCCCCAGCACCCACAGAACGACACAGAGAAGCTAACCTCCCGCTGAGGACAGCCCAGCACCCTGCAGGAAGGACCAGCGCAGTGGTCTGGGAGCCGGCAGCGCGCAGAGCGCAGGAGCAGAGCCGAGCCCAGGTCCACGTGAGCCGAGGTTTTAGCCCCAGGGCGGCAGGGCCAGCAGCCTGCTGGAGGAACCCCAGAACACCAGGAACTGTGGAGACGCCAGAATTATCAACATAGACTTGCCTAGGACAAAGTAAGAGGTTAGTGTCCTATGGACTTTGGGACCTGTATTTGGGGAATGCGTCAGCTCCCTCCCCTGGGGGCTAGAAGCTGCTGAGGAGACACACCACTGTGTAGTTTTCAGAGGCATTTCCGGCTCCCAGCCTACAAATCGTGGGGAGATCCAGCGATCAGTCTTGGGGGGTAATCGCTCTTGCTTTAACCTCCCTGGATCTGGATTGTGATCTAGGGTGGAAGTTGTGGGTGGGTTTACAGCTTGCCAGAAACGGAAGTTGCCCCCCACACGTTCGGGACGAAAATTCCTCTATCTGGCCTTAAAGCCATAGTGTGGCAACAAGCCCAAAAGTCAAGTAATTAAGTGGCAACATGCCAAGGCAAAGGAAACAGAAAAATGCAACCCTAGACTCCTATTTTGGGGGCATAGAGCAGGAAAAGGACTGTGAGGTCAGAAGTCCTGCTCCAAAAGCCCCAGGGGAAAACATGAGCGGGTTGCAGGCCATAGAGGACCTTAAGAAGGACTTTAAAAATCAAATAAGAGAAGTGGAGGAAAAATTAGAAAGAGAAATGAGAAGGATGCAGGAAAAGTATGAAATGAGGGTCAACAGCCTGACTGAGGAAAACAACACCTTAAAAAATAGACTAACTCAAATGGCAAAGGAGGCCCAAAAGGGCAATGAGGAGAAGAATGCCTTAAAAAGTCGAATTTGCCAGATGGAAAAAGAATCTCAAAAGTTCACTGAGGAGATTCATTCCTTCAGAGTTAGACTGGAGCAAATGGAAGCTAATGACTTTATGAGAAATCAAGATGCTGTTAAGCAGATCCAAACAAACGAAAGATTAGAAGGCAATGTGAAATATCTCATGGGAAAAACCACTGACCTGGAGAATAGATCCAGGAGAGACAATTTAAAAATTATTGGACTACCTGAAAGCCATGATCAAGGAAAGAACCTAGAAATCACCCTTCAAGAAATTCTCAAGGAAAACTGCCCTGATGTTTTAGATCCAGAGGGCAAAATAGAGGTTGAAAGAATCCACAGATCACCTCCTGAAAAAGATCCCAAAAAGAAAACTCCCAGAAATATTATAGCCAGGTTCCAGAATCCCCAGATCAAGGAGAAAATACTACAAGCGGCCAGGAAGAAACAATTTCAATATTGTGGAAACACAATCAGAATAGCCCAGGACCTGGCAGCTTCTACACTGAGGGATCGAAGGGCATGGAATATGATATTCCAGAGGGCAAAAGAACTGGGAATGAACCCAAGGGTCACCTACCCAGCAAAACTGAGTATTTTGTTTCAGGGGAAAATATGGTCATTCAGTGGAATAGAGGACTTTCAAGCATTCTTGAGGAAAAAACCAGAGTTGAATAGAAAATTTGACATCCAGACGCAAGAAGCAAGAGATGCCTGAGAAGGTAATCAGGGAAAAGAAATCAAAAGGAACTTATCAAAGTTGAACTATTTACATTCCTATATGGAAAAGCAATATCTGTGACTGATGATATCTTTCTCACTATGAAAATAATGGAAGAAGGGGGTGTGGTCATATGAATACATATGTGAATGTGTGTGTATATGGTTACAGTTATATATGGATAGAGGGCATAGGTTGAATTTGTTGGGAAGGGAGAATACTCAAGGGATGAAATTATGAGGTGAGAGAGGAAAGTGGCAAGAGGAGATGGGGAGAGACATGGTAGGGTAAACTATCTCATGTAGGGGAAGTGGGTGCAAAGGAGGGGGAGAATAAGGAAGGCTAAAAAGGCAAAACCACATTCACATTGAATTTGGTTCAGAGAGAAAATGACATACATACTAAATGGGATATCTCAACCTGCAGCAGGATAGGTGGAAGGGGGATGAGAGGAGGGATGATGGATGGAGGGCATCCTTGGGGTGAGGGGAGGTTGGAAGTACCCACTATAGAAGAGGGACAGGATCATGTAGGGAATGGACCAGGTGGGGGGTGGGATGAGTGGGAGGGAATTATAAGCAGCCTTGTACAATATATCTACTATGATAATGTTTTGCATAGCTAGACATGTACAACATATACTGAATTACTTATCTCCCAAGAGGGAATGGGTGACAAGGGAGGAAGGAAATGGATCTGAAATTTGAGGTTGTAACATTAAATGTTTCAAATATATATAAATACTATTGTTAATACTCTTTTGTTTGTAATAGGGAGATAAGATGTGCAGGCATTGGGATTCAAGGGTTCTTCCTCTGATGGAAAAGTCGATGGGGGTATGGGAGAAGGTATGGGAGAGAGCAGATTGGAGGAAGCGATATCTTGTGGGACTACTATTCTGGGAGGTTGGGTAGGGGAATAATGGGGGAAAATGATTGTAACTCAAAATCTGGCGGAAATGAATGATGTAAAACAGAAGTTAATAAAGTATTTGTTTAAAAAAAAATCAGAATTGGGAATGAGGCAGAAAAAGCTTCCATGAGACACAAGGACATGATAAAACATAATAAAAAGAATTTAAAAATAGAAAATGTGAAATTTCTCATTGGAAAAAAAAATTACCTAGATATCTGGGAGAGATAATTTAAGAATTATTGAACTACAAGAATACCATGTTCAAAAAAATAATCCCTGGACAACATATTTCAAGAGATTATCAAGAAAAACAGCCTGAATATATTAGAGCCAAAGGATAAAATAAAAATGGCAAAAATCCACAGATCACCACCTGAAAGAGATCCCAAAATGAAAAGTCCAAGAAATATCATAGCTAAATTCCAGAGCTCTTAGGTCAAAGAAAAAATACTGCAATCAGACAAAAAAACAATTCAATATTGTGAAGGCACAGTCAGGATTATGCAGGATTTAGCAGCTTCTGCATAAAAAGAACCAGAAGACTTGGAATATGATATTCCGGAAGGCAAAGGAGTTAGGATTACAACCAAGAATCACTTATCCAGCAAAACTGACTACAATCCCACAGTGGGGAAAAAGGGTCATTTAATGAAATAGAGGACTTTCAAGCATTTCTAATTAAAAGACCAAAGCTGAATAAAACAAAAAATGATCTTCAAATACAAGACTGAAGAAAAACATAAAAAAGTAAAACAAAAAGAAGAAAGAAAAGATATGAGATTCAATGAGGTTAAGGTGATACTTGTAACTCTTAGAACTTTATCACTCTGAGGGCAATTAGGAGTGTTCATAGATAGAGGATAAAG
This sequence comes from Gymnobelideus leadbeateri, assembly GCA_011680675.1. Lineage (NCBI taxonomy): Eukaryota > Metazoa > Chordata > Mammalia > Diprotodontia > Petauridae > Gymnobelideus > Gymnobelideus leadbeateri. Next base: position 128,413 of record WOXC01005185.1, on the reverse strand, counting down.
TGTAGGAGGCCTGTGATGGGATGATATAAAAAAAAATTCAGTGGTGGAAAAGAAGATTGTACTAAGAGAAGAGGGAAGGGTATACAGAATTGTAGAGGACCACAGGCCAGTGGGACTCTGACCCTGATGGCTGAACAAGCCCTCTCAGGTAAATAACCTCCTGATGGGCCTAAATTGGTTCCCCATCCCCCAAGAAAGAGCTCAAACACACAGGTGTGAAGATTATCTCCTTGAGATAAGGATGGCAAATACACCCATGGCCTGGGAACAAAAAAAGTGCAGGACATTAGCAGGGGAAACAATTAGAAAGGAAATTTTTGGCTCTATAAAGCTTGTATCTTGAAGAATAAACATTGGATCACTACTTTCACTATTCCAAAAGTCCTGTCTCTTTTTAGGCACCCACTTGCAATTTCTGGATCAGTGATTCTTTCTCAGCCCTGGTTGGGGACAGCGGGCTCCCATACTTTCTCAGCCCTGTTGCGGGATGGCAGGGCTCCCCACTACTGGCTCCCCACATAGAATGGGGTAAATTATCTCACATAAAAGAGGCATTAAAGAGATATTAGAATGGAGGGGAAAGTGGTGGCAGGTAAAGTTTAACCTTACTCTCATCAGAATTGGTTCAAAGAGGGAATAACACAGTTGGAATTAGAAATCTATCTTATTCTACAGGGAAATGAACATTTGATGAGGATAAGAGAAGAAGGAGGCTGAGAGAATAAGCAGGGATTGGAGGAGGCAGTGATCAGAAGAAAAACACTTATGAGGAGGGACAAGGTAAAAGGGAAGAGAGGAAGATGGATAAACAAGGGAAAACAGGATAGAGAGAAATATATTTATTAATCATAATTATAAATATAAATGGAATAAACTCACCAATAAAAGAGAAATGGGTAGCAGCATAGATTAAAAAAACAGAATCCTATAATATGTTTAAAAGGAGTAATTGTGAAACAGAGACATACAGAGTAAAGGTAAGAAGCTGAAGCAGAATCTATTATACTTTAGGTGAATTTTTAAAAAAAGGCTAGCAATAATGGTCTGGGTGAAAACAAAAGCAAAAATAGACCTAATTAAGAGAGATAAGGAAGAAAACTAAGATGAATGAAAAGATACCATACATAATGAAGTAATATCAATACTAAACAAATATGCACCAAATGCTATAGCATCTAAATTTTTGAAGAAATTGAGTCACAGGAGAAAATAGAGAGTAAAAATATACTCATATGGGACCTCAATCTCCCCCTTCAAAAGTAGATAAATATAAATACAAAATGAATGAGAAAGAAGTTAAGAAGGTGAATAGAATTCTGGAGAAGTTAGATATGATAGATCTCTGGAAAAAAGTGAATAAAATGGAATGCAATTTTTCCTCAGCTGTACAAGGCAACTACACAAAAATTGACCATATATTAGGGCATAAAAACCTAAGAATTAAATGCAGAAGAGCAGAAATATTAAATGCATGCTTTTCAGATCACAATGCAATAAAAATTACAATCAATAAAGTAGAAAGATAGATTAAAAATTGATTGGAAACTAAATAATCTAATCTTAACGAATAAGTCGATCAAAGAAGAAATCACAGATACAATAAATAACTTCAATAAAGAGAATAGCAACATTGAGACAACATACCAAAATTTATGGGATGCAGGACAAAGTAGTGCTTAGGGGAAATTTTATATCTTTAAATGCTTACATCAATAAAATAGAGAAAGAACAGATCAATGAATTGAGTATGCAAACAAACAAAAAAGCTAGAAAAAATTAAACCCCAAATTAAAAATCCTGAAAATCAAAAGAAAGATTAGTAAAATTTAAAGAACACCATTGAATAATATACAGAATTGGAAGCTGGATTTATGGGGGGAAAAACCAACAATAAGATAGATAAAGCATTGGATAGTTTGATTTACAAAAGCAAAGAAGAAAACCAAGCTACTAGTATCAAAAACAAAAGGGTCAAATTTACCAACAATGAATCAGAAATTAGAACAATTACTAGGAGCTATTTTGTCCAATTATATGTCAATAAATCTGAGAATCTAAATCAAATAAATGAATATTGACCAAAATATAAATTGCCCAGATTGACAGAAGAAATTGAATACTTAAGTAATTCTATTTTAGAAAAAGAAATTGAACAAGCCGTCAATGGACTTCCTAAGGAAAAAAAAATTCCCTAGGGACAGAGGGATTCACAAGTCAATTCAACCAAACATTTAAAACAATTAATCCAGATAATATATAAGTTATTTGGAAATATAGGCCAAGAAGGAGACCTACCAAATTATGGTGCTAATACCTTAGCCAGCAAGAGTGAAAACAGAAAAAGAAAATGATAAACTAATTTCCCTAATGAACATTGGTGCAAACATTTTAAATAAATTTAAATTAAATACTAGGAAGGGGATTACAGCAATATATCACAAGGATCATTTACTATGAACAGATGGGATTTATAGCAGGAATATACCTGGGCTGACTCAATAAAGGAAACTATCAGCATAACTGACTACATCAAAGGTCAAGGCTAATGGCACTCATTTTATCATCTCAATAGATGCAGAAAAAGCCTTTGACAAAATACAACACCAATTCCTATTAAAAACACTAGAAAGCATAGGAATGCAACGTTTTTTAAAATGATAAGTAATATTTACCTAAAACCATCAGCAAGCATTATCTCTAATGGGCATGAGCTAGAAGCCTTCAAAAAACAATCAGGGATGAAGCAAGGATGCTCCATTATCTCCATTATTATTCAATACTGTACTATATTAGCTATAGCAATAAGAGAAGAAAAAGAAATTACAAGAATTAAATTAGGCAATGAGGATACAAAACTATTACTTTTTGCAGATATGATATATTTAAGAGAATCTTAGAGAATCGACTAAAAAAGTAGCTGAAATAATTAACTTTAATGAAGTGGCAGGACACAAAATAAACCCACATACAGCATTAACAAAATAAACCCAAATACAGCATTAGCATTTCTATGTTACCAACAAAGTTCAGTAGCAAGAAATATAGAAAAAGAAATTCCATTGAAAAAAACCAATGTATACCTAAATCAAACTGCTTGCTTCTCAATAAAGGGAATGGGGAAGAATGGAGAGAATTGGGAAATCAAAATTTTAAAAATGAATGTTAAATTATCTGTATTACATGTCATTGGAACTAGGCAATATGAAATACTTTGGGGTCTACCTGTCAAGACAAATCCAAGAACTACATGAACAAAATTACAAAACACTTTTCATATCAATAAAGTCAGATCCAAACAACTGGAAAAATATTAATTGCTCATGGGTTGGCTGAGCCAAATTAATAATAATGAAAATTCTACCTTAATTAATCTACTTATTCAGTGTCTCACCAATCCAACTACTAAAAATCATTTTGTAGAGCTAATCACTAGTATATATGATATGATATATATACATATATATATATTAGTATATATAGTTTTCACACAAAGAAATCAAAGCTACCTATAGTTGCATGAAGAAAACTGCTCCAAATCACTACTGAGTAGAGAATTGAAAATTAAAATAACTCTGACATCTCATGCCCCTCACATCCAATGATTAGATAATATGACATAAAAGGAAAATGACAAATGTTGGAGGGGGTGTGGGAAAATGGAGATACTAATGCATTGTTGGTGGAGTTGTTTAAATTGATCCAACCATTTTGGAGAGTGATTTGGAATTATGCCCAAAGGATAATCAAACTATGCATACCCTTTGATCCAGCTATAGCACTCACTGTTAGGTCACTCAAAGACAGTGAAAAGAAAAAGAAGTCAGGGTAAAGAACCTATTTGTACAAGAATATTTATAGCAGCTCTTTTTGTGATGGCTACAAATTAGAAATCAAGGGGATGCCTATTAATTGGGGAATGCCTGAACAAGTTTGGTTATATCATTATTGTGGAATATTATTCTGCTATAAGAAATGATAAGCAGGATGATTTCAGAAAAAGCAGAAAACTTATATGAACTGATAAAACATGATTAAGCAGAATCAGGAAAATATTGTACACAATAACAGCAATACTGTACAACAAAGAACTGTGAATGATTAAGCTATTCTCAGAAATACAATGATAAGACTCATGATGAAAAATGATATCTTTCAGAGAAAAAAAACTGATGCTGATTGAAGCATACTATTTTTCTCCTTGCTCCTTTCTTTCTTTTCTTTTCTTTCTTTTAAGGCTTCTTGCACAAAATGACTAATATGGAAATGTTTTACCTGATTGCACATATATTACCTATATCAGTTTGCTTATTATCTGCAGTGGGGGCAGTGGGAGAGGAAAGATTAAAATTTGGGAACTCAAAAACTTTTTTGAAAATGATTAAAATTATTCTTATTTTTTTTTTAAATTTTTAAGCAATTGGGGTTAAGTAACTTGCTCAAAGTTACACGGCTAGTCATGATTTATGTGTGGGTGCTCATTTTCTGAGGCCGGTTTCGATCCCGGGTCATCCCAACTCCGAGGCCGGTGCTCTTACTCACTGCGCCACCTAGCCGCCCCTAAAATTATTCTTACATGTAATTGGGAAAAAATATGATATTTTTTTAAAAAAAGAAATAATTAGGGAAAAAACTTCCCAAGAATAATGTAAAGGCCTGAACATAGAAACAACTAATAGTAATGGTAGAGGAGCATATATGGAAGGTAAGAGGAATTTTTCAGTAATCTATGAGAATATCCCATCTATCTTTACATATCTGCCAGTTTCAAGTAATAGATATACATGAACTAAATGACAGAAGTTCTAGATTAACATTTGGATCAGAAACAAACCTTTAAGAATAGGTTCATCCTGTACTATAATCTCAGGAAGTATATCTAATGATGTCTGAGTATCCTGTCTTGACTTTGGCTGACTTCTGACTGGCTAAATCTTTCTACTCCTTTGGTTAACCAGATGTATTGATAAATTGAAACTGGAGAGTAAGAAGGTAAGGAAAAACTTTGAAAAGCCAGGAATATATACCAAGATTCAAGTTTCATGAAGTAATTCATCTTTAAGAATATTTCTTACCAAATAAGTTTATTGAAACTTCTCTTCGATGTTAACCATTTTATACTGCTTCAGAATCCATTTATGTGAAAATAAATATTTTTCACATAATCAATGTCAGTATAGTCTCTTTTTAGAAAAATAAAACAATATTAGTGACTACGAATTTAATGAGCATAAATGACTACAAATTATAGAGGGTTCCATGTGCCCCAGAATTAAGAATTATGAATCTCCTCCAAATGTGTCTTTTGTTTGGTGTTAACTGAAAGAACACAAGATATTAATTTTATTTTAACCCTATACAAAGCAACTGTTTATATAAATATTGCCAAAATCTCAAATTGCTTTATTTTTTCACCTTCTTGTCTTTTTTGTAGCTCCTACCTATCAATCTCTACTTATTTTTAAAATAGTAACTTATTAAAAGAACTTGGTAGAAGGAAAGAGGAGAAAGGAAGGAAGGAAAGGAAGGAAAGGAAGGAAGGAAGGAAGGAAGGAAGGAAGGAAGGAAGGAAGGAAGGAAGGAAGGAAGAAGAAATTCTGGTGGAGTGCCTCTTAACTATCTAGCTGATTGTGGAGAATGAATTATTCTCAGAAAGAATGGTGTCTCCTTTCTTTGAAAAACTGGAGGTACTATGGATTTGGAATAATGCATATATTGTCAGGCAAATCTAATGCATTGATTAGCTATTTTTGTTACAAGACAAAGGATGGGGGAACAGAAATATTCAGAAACAAAAGGAATATAAAAACAAATTATCCCAATAATTTTTAAACAAGAAAAAAATGGAAGAACCCTGAGACTGAAAATATTTTCCCCCTCATTTTCCATAAGAGAGTGGAGTCTTTCTATTATAAGCAAATGACCTTGATTTTGACTGCTAGCAATATTTTTAAATGTATTACTAAAGCATGAATTTTTAAAGATAAGAAGAACTTCATGTTTCAGGGGATTGAGAGTATCCTAAGGAGAACAGGGGAATCCTCACATTTTAACAAGTTGGCAAATTCAATGTACAGAAAGAAGTGAAGAGGCAGAACACATGGAACTATGGAATAAGTCTAACAGGCTTCCCATGGAAGAGATTTTATGAGCTTAGTTATTTCAGTAAAGTAAATGTGTTTGGCCTTCAAAAGAATGATGGGGGCAGCTAGGTGGCACAGTGAATAGAGTACTGATCCTAGAATCAGGAGGACCTCAGTTCAAATCTGGCATGAGACACTTGACACACTTACTAGCTGTGTGACCTTGGACAAGTCATTTAACCCCATTTGCCTTGTCTACCCCCCCTCCAAAAACATAAAATAAACAAAAAAGAATGATGAAGTAGATTCACCAGAAGATAATTTGTTAAACAGAAAAAATGAGGCAAAAATGAATGGCTGATGACTTCCTGACTGACCCAGCCTTTCAGAGAATCACACACTATCAACATTTTAAGAAAGCACAAGAGTCCTCTAGTCAAATTTCAAATAACCCCACAGGAATCCCCACAACACGATCTCTGCAGCCTTTATTCCTTTATTTAAAAACTTCCTGTGAAGGGGTACCCACTACCTCAAGGCAACCCCTCCTTCTTTTGCATAGCTCTAGATTATAAGGTACTTTATATATATATATAAATATATATATATATATAGATATATCAAACTTTCATTTGTGGCTTTCCAACTTCTAAATACGGCTTCTGGTTTTGTCCTCTAGACCCATTTCTCCATAACAATAGAAAGCTTTTCTGTCTTTCTGAGACATAAATCTGTTCAAGTACATGACAGGGGAACCTCCTGAGATCATCTCACCTGAAAACCACTGTCCACTCCTACCAATCCAATGGAGGCAAAGAACATCACCAGAATAAACCCAGAAGACATTCCTGACGATCATGAAGAACTGAGCAAGAAGCTAAAGACCTTAGGACCACAATTATGTTTTGTTTTGTTTTGTTTCATTTTTAAAGCACTGCTACATGCAGGATGCAGGAGGAAAAAGTAGAGAGGGGAAGTGAAGAACAGATTAAGATTGAAACCAAGATTGGGATTTCCAGATGATTGCCAGGTAATATGAACAGGAAGGCAATTTACAATTGCAGCCTCTACTTCCTTGATTATCTTACCTTTAACATCTTTCTTGCTTTCCAATCTTATTACCAAACTCAAACTGTTCTCTCTTTGGGCTACTTTGGGGTGATGCCATTTTAAAAGAAGGCTTGCCTGAATTAGCAAACATGGCAGTCTTTTGTGTGTGTGTGTTTGTGTGTGTATGAAGAAGGAGCAGGCATTTTTGAAAAATCTTACAGGTGGAATAGGCCAAAATACAAAATAAAAGAAAAAGGAGAGAGGCAGGCGGCATAGGCGTGCAGAGGCCTGATTAATGAGGGGGGCAAGTCATTCCACCAACCACAAGGGTCACTACCAGGCCTACCACCAAAGGCCTAGGACTGGAAAGAACAAGGTAAGAATCAAATGCAGGGCCCTTGGCAGGGGCAACAAATTCTCCTGGGACTCCATAGCCCAGAAATTTAAAAAGCCCCTATCAGGACTTCCAAGGACCAGGATGGCAGAGTGAACCCCAGCTGCTCCAATTCCCCCCACCCTGAAAACATAGTAATTATTGCCCCAGGGCAAAACCCTAAACAGTAAAGGCTTGGGAACCCAAGAGGAAGGGTGTGGCTAGGGCCCTGCCTCAAAATGGGTAGAAAGCAGACTCCAAAGACAAAGACTCTGGAGTCCTACTATCCTCAGGGGGAGGAACTAAATGTAGAGGGAGACAATGTTGACTCCACACCCACAGCTGAAGCATCAACTGGGATTCTGTCCCAAGCACAGAAAGCTTTCCTAGATGAGCTCAAAAGGAACTTTGAAAACCAAATGAGAGAAATAGAAGACAAAATGAATAGTTCTTTTAAAATCAAAATTGCAAAATAAAAAAAAAAACATTATAATGAAGAAAACAGCCCATTAAAAAGGAAAATGTGTGATATGGAAAAAGAGCTCCAAAAACTAACAGAGGAAAATAATTTGCTAAAAACTAGAATCAACCAAAGTGAAGTGAATAACTCTATGAGGAACGAAGAATTAGTCAAAGAAAACATCAAGAATGAAAAATTAGAAAAATAGGTAAAATATCTCAATGGAAATTATAACTGACTTGGAAAACAGATACAGGAGAGATAACCTGAGAATCATAGGCCTACTGGAAAATCACTATCAAAAAATGAGCCTGGACAACATCTTCCAAGAACTTATCAAGGAAAACTGCCCTGAGATACTAGAACCAGAGGGTAAAATAGAAATTGAGAGAATCCACTGGACACACCCTGAAAGAGATTGCAAACTGAAAAGTCCTCGAAATGTTGTGGCCAAACTCCAGAACTACCAGGTAAAAGAGAAAATACTTCAAGCAGCCAGAAAGAAACAATTTAAATATTGAGGAACCACAGTGAGGATCGCAAAGGATCTGGCAGTCTCTACATTGAAAGATCAGAGGCAATGGAATGCAATTTTTCACAAGGCAAAAGAGCTTGGGTTAAAACCAAGGATCACCTACCCAGCTAGACTGAATATATTCTTCCAGGCAAAGAGACGGTCATTCAACAATATAACAGATTTCAAGACCATCCTGATGAAAAAGCTGGACCTTAATGGAAAATTCAACCTCTAATTATGAGATACAAAAGAGACTTAGAAAGATAAACAAGGAAAACACACACACACACACACACACACACACACACACACACACACTGCAGCCTCTTATCTAATAAGAGCAAACTGTTTATAGACAAGTAGAGGGTATGAGTATAAATTACACAAAATGATGATTAAAAAATCTTATTAAGGGCTACAAAGGGACTGCAGTGGAAGAAGAGGAATGAATGAAATGGAAAAGGGTAAATTATGCCACACAAAGAGGCATAAAAGCAATATAGCAGAGGGAAAGAAGGGAGGAAGATGAGTATTATATGAGGTATTCCCTGATTGGTTCTGGTGTAAGGAGGGAATAACACAACCAGTTAAGCATAGGACTCTATGGAGAAGAGACACAAAATGTATCATAATAGAGGGAAAGTGGGGAGGGAGAGGAGCTTTGCATGAGATTTTTTCCTGTCACTCTTGGTGCAAAGAAGAAATAACATACTTCATTAAGTATTAAAATATCCTACAGGCAGTAGGAGAGGGAAAGGGCTACAAAAGGGGGGTGGTGGTTAGAAGGGAGGGAAGAAGTAAGGAGGAAGGGTAGGAAAAGGAAGGGAGGGACTGTTAAGGGAATACTGAGAGAGGTGGTGGTCAAAAGGAAAACTATTAAGGAAGGGAAGGGAGAAGGAGAGAAAAAATATAAGCATAAACAGGGGAGGGAATAGGATGGAGGGAAAGAAACAGATAATAATCATAACTGTGAATGTGAATGGAATGAACTCTCCTATAAAAGAGAGGCAGATAGCAGAATGGATTAAAAACCATAATCCTACAATATGCTGTTTACAAGAAACACATCTGAAACAGAGGGATACACACAGGGTAAAGGTAAAAAGCTAGAGTAAAATATATCATGCCTCGGCTAAAGTAACAAAAAAAGCAGGGGTACCAATCCTTATCTCAGATAAAGCAAAAGCAAAAATTGATCTAATTAAAAGAAATAAGGGAGAAAACTATATCATGCTAAAAGGCCCCACTGAGAATAAAGCAATATCACTACTTAACATATACGCACTAAGTAGTATAGCATCCAAATTCCTAGAGGAGAATGTAAGGGAATTAGAGGAAGAAATAGATAGCAAAACTATATTAGTGGGGGACCTTAAAATACCCCTCTCTGAACTTGATAAATCCAACCTCAAAATAAACAAGAAAGTTAAGGAGCTGAATAGAATTTTAGAGAGGGTAGTTATGATAGATCTCTGGAGAAAACTGAATGGGGATAAAAAGGAATATACCTTCCTTTCAGTGGTACATGGCACATGCACAAAAATCAAACATGTACTAGGACATAAAAACCTCACAATTCAGTGCAGAAAGGCAGATATAATAAATGCATCATTCTCAGACCATGATGCAATAAAAATCATATGCAGTGAAGGGCCATGGAAAGACAGCAAAAACTAATAGGAAACTAAACAATTTAATCCTAAAGAATGAATGCATCAAACAAGAAATCAAAGAAACAATTAGTATCTTCATTTAAGAGAATGACAACAATGAGACAACATACCAACATTTGTGGGATGCAGCAAAGGAAGTTCTTAGGAGAAGTTTTATATCCCTGAGTGCATACATGAATAAATTAGAGAAAAGGGAGGTTAATAAACTGGGCATGCAATTGAAAAAGAACAAATTGAAAATCACCAATTAAATACTAAATTAAAAATACTGAAAACCAAAGGAGAAATTAATAAGATTGAAATTAAAAAAACGATTGAATTAATAAATAAAACTAAGAGCTGGTTTTAAGAAAAAAAACCACAATAAAATTGATAGACCCTTAGTCAATATGATAAAAAAATGAAAGAAGAAAACCAAATTATGAATATCAACAATGAAAAGAGTGAATCTATCACCAATGAAAAGAAAATTAAAACAATAATTAGGAATAATTTTGCCCAGTTGTATGCACATAAATTTGACAATCTTAGAGAAATGGATGAATATTTACAAATATAAAAGTTGCCCAGAAAAACTGAAGAGGAAGTAAATTACTTAAATAACCCCATCTCAGAAAAATAAATCAAACAAGTCATCATTGAACTCCTTAGGAAAAAATCTCCAGGGCCAGATGGATTCACTAGTGAATTCTATCAAGCATTTAAAGAATTGATTCCAATATTCTACAAACTATTTGGGAAAATTAGTGAAGAAGGAGTCCTGCCAAATTCTTTTTATGACACAAATATGGTACTGATACCTAAATCAGGAAGAGATAAAACAGAGAAAGAAAATTATAGACCAATTTCACTCATGAGTATAGATGAAAACATTTAAAATAAAATATTATCAAAAAGACTACAGCAACTTATCACAAGAATAATACACTTTGATCAGGTAGGATTTGTTATAGTAATGCAAGGATGGTTTAATATTAGGAAAACCATCAGTATAATTGATCATGTCAACAATAAAACTAGCAAAAACCACATGATTATATCAATAGATGCAGAAAAGGCTTTTGACAAAATACAACATCCATTCCTATGAAAAACACTAGAAAGTATAGGAATAAATGGAGTATTCCTTAAAATAATAGCTAGCATCTATTTAAAGCCATCAGCAAGTATTCTATGTAATGGGGAGAAGCTAGAAGCATTTCCAATAAGATCAGAGGTGAAACAAGGATGTCCACTATCACCCCTCTTATTCAATCTGGTACTAGAAATGTTGGCAGTACCAATTAGAGAAGAAAAAAGAAATCAAAGGAATCAAATTAGGCAAAGAAGAGACCAAGCTATCACTCTTTGCAGATGATATGATGATATACTTAGAGAATCCTAGAGAATCAAGTAAAAAACTATTTGAAACAATAAATAAATTTGGCAAAGTTGCAAGATAAAATAAACCCACATAAATCATTTGCATTCCTGTATATCTCTAATGAAATTCAACAGCAAGAGATAGAAAAAGAAATGCCATTTAAAGATACTGTAGACATTATAAAATATTTGGGGATCTACCTGCCAAAACAAACCCAAGATCTAATATGAACACAACCACAAAACACATATCACATAAATAAAGTCAGATATAACTAATTGGAAAGACATCAACTGCTCATGGCTGAGTCGAGCTAATATAATAAAAATGACAATTTTACCTAAATTAAATTACATATTTAGTGCCATACCATTCAATTTACCAAAAAAATACCTTATAGAGCTAGAAAAAAAAGTGACAACATTCATTTGGAAGAATGAAAGGTCCAGAATATCAAGGGAATTAATGAAAAGAAATGCTAGGGATGGTGGGCTAGCTATACCAGATTTTAATCTGTATTATGAAGCAGCAATCCTCAAAACTACTTGGTTCTGGCTGAGGAATAGAATAGTGGATCAATGGAACAGATTGGGTACATGAGATTCAGTAGTCAATGACTATAGTAGTCTACTGTCTGATAAACCCAAAGACCCCAGCTTTTAGGGGGGAACTCACTATTTGAGAAAAAAGAACTCACTACTTGACAAAAACTGCTGGGAAAACTAGAATATAGTATGCCAGAAACTGGGCACAGACCATCATCTAACACCATTACCAAAATCAAGTCTAAATGGGTACGTGATCTAGGTATAAAGGCTGATAAGGTAAGCAATCTGGGAAAGCAAGGAATAGTTTACCTGTCAGATTTGTGGAGAGGGGAAGACTTTATGAGCAAACAAGAAATAGAGAGCATTAAAAAATGCAAAATGGTTAATTTTTATTACATGAAATCGAAAAGTTTTTGTACAAAGAAAGCCAATGTAACCAGAATTAGGAGGGAGGTGGAAAACTGGGAAATAATTTTTACAACCTATGTCACTGATAAAGTACTCATTTCTAAAATATACAGAGAATTGAGTCAAATCAATAAGAATACATTGCATTTCCAAATTGATAAATAGTTAAAGTATATGAACAGACAGTTTTTAGATGAAGAAATTAAAGATATTTATAAGCATATGAAAAAATGCTCTAAATCAAAATTTTTTTAACAAATGCTTTATTAATTTCTGGTTTACATCATTCATTTCCGCCAGATTTTGAGTTACACTTTTTGCCCCATTTTCCCCTGCCCACCACCCCAGAATAGCAGTCCCACAAGATATCCCCTCATCCAATCTGCTCTCTCCCATATCTTCTCCCATATCCCCTTCAACTTTACCATTATGCCCCAATGCCTGAACATTTTATCTCCCAATTACATAAAAAATAGTATTAATAATAGTATTTCTGGGGCGGCTAGGTGGCGCAGTGAGTAGAGCACTGGCCCTGGAGTCAGAAGGACCTGAATTCAGTTCCAGCCTCAGACACTTAATGCACACACAAACAAAAACCTAGCCATGTGACCTTGGGCAAGTTACTTAAGCCCAATTGCCCTCCAAAAAGCAATATATATATATATATATATATATATATATATATATATATATATATATATATATATATATATATATATATAGTATTTATATATAATTGAGACATTTAATTTTAAAACCTCAAATTTCAGATCCATTCCCTTCCTCCCTTGTCACCCATTCCCTCTGGGAAGATAAGCAATTCAGTATGTGTTGTACATGTATAGCTATCAAAAAGCATTACCATAGTAGATATATTGTAAAAGACTGCTTATAATTCCCTCCCACCCATTCCACCCCCCACCTGGTCCATTCCCTACTTTGATCCTGTTCCTCTTTGATAGTGGGTACTTCCAACCTCCCCTCCCCCAGAATGCCCTCCCTCCATCATCCCTCTCATCCCTTACTACTCTCCAGCAGGGTGAGATATCCCATTTAGTATGTATGTCATTCTCTCCCTGAGCCAAATTTAATGAGAATATGGTTTTGCCTTTTTGCCTTCCTGTTCTTCCCCTCCCCTGTAGCCACTTCCCCTTGCTTCTTCTACATGAGATAGTTTACCCTACCCTGTCTCTCCCCATCTCCTCTTGCCACTCTCCTCTCTCACCTCTTAACTTCACCCCTTAAGTATCATCCCTTTCTACCAAATTCAACCTGTGCCCTCTATCCATGTATACCTCTAAACATATATACACACATTCACATATGTATTCATATGCCCATATACCCTTCTTCAATTATTTTCATACTGAGAAAGGTTTCATCAGTCACTGTTATTGTTTTTCCATGTAGGAATATAAATAGTTCAACTTTGATAAGTTCCTTTTGATTTCTTTCCCTCATTACCTTCTCAGGCATCTCTTGCTTCTTGCATCTGGATATCAAATTTTCTATTAAACTCTGTTTTTTTCCTCAAGAATGCTTGAAAGTCCTCTATTCCACTGAATGACCATATTTTCCCCTGAAAGAAAATACTTAGTTTTGTTGGCTAGGTGACCCATGGCTTCAATCCCAGCTCTTTTGCCCTCTGGAATATCATATTCCATGCCCTTCAATCCCTCAGTGTAGAAGCTGCCAGGTCCTGGGCTATTCTGATTGTGTTTCCACAATATTGAAATTGTTTCTTCCTGGCTGCTTGTAGTATTTTCTCCTTGAGCTGGTGATTCTGGAACCTGGCTATAATATTCCTGGGAATTTTCTTTTTGGGATGTTTTTCAGGAGGTGATCTGTGGATTATTTCAACCTCTATTTTGCCCTCTGGGTCTAAAACATCAGGGCAATTTTCCTTGAGAATTTCTTTAAGGATGATTTGTAGTTTCTTTCTTTGATCATGGCTTTCAGGTAGTCCAATAATTTTTAATTATCTCTCCTGGATCTATTTTCCAGGTCACTGGTTTTTCCCATGAGATATTTCACATTGCCTTCTATTCTTTCAGTTGTTTGGACCTGTTTAACGGCATCTTGATTACTCATAAAGTCATTAGCTTCCATTTGCTCCAGTCTAACTCTTAAGGAATGAAACTCCTCAGTGAGCTTTTGAGATGATTTTTCCATCTGGCAAATTTGGCTTGCTTTTTAAGGCATTCTTCTCCTCCTTGCTCTTTTGGGCCTTCTTTGCCATTTGAGTTAGTCTCTTTTTAGGGTGTTATTTTCCTCAGGCTGTTGAGTCGCATTTAATACTTTTCCTGTATCCTTCTTAGCTCGCTTCCCAATTTTTCCTCCACTTCTCTTATCTGCTTCTTAAGGTCCTCTATGGCCTGTAACCAGCTCATATTTTCCTTTGGGGCTTTTGGAGCAGGATTTCTGACCTCACGGTCCTCCTCCTGTTCCCTGCTTCAATGCTCTTTGCCCCCAAAATAGGAGTCCAATGTTGCATTTTCTGTTTATTTTGTTTCCTTTGCCTAGGCATGTTGCCACTTAATCACTTGACTTTTGGGCTTGTTGCCACAGTAGGACTCTGCCACCAGACAGGGGAGCTTCTTTCCCGAATGTTGGGGTCTTCACAACTTTCAGTTCTGGCAAGTTGGATGCCCACCCCAGACCTTCCCCCAGATCACAAATGCGATCCAAGCAGGTTAAAGCCAGAGCGATTAACCTCCAAGACTGATCACTGGATCTCCCTACAATTCGAAGGCCAGGAGCTGATGCTGCCACTGAAGCTGCAAAATGGAGAGTATGCTGTGAATCCTCAGCTGCTTCTAGCCCCCAGGGGAGGAAGGAGATGAGTTCCCCAAATACTGGTCACAAAGTTGATAGGGCACTAACCTCTTACTTTGTCCTAGGCATGTCTGTGTTGATAATTCTGGAATAGCAACAGCTGCTGGTGTTCTGGGATCCCTCCAGCATTCTGCCAGCCCAGCTGCCCTGGGGCTAAAACCATGGCTCACACAGACCTGGGCTTGGCTCTCTGCACTGGGCTGTCAGCTCCCAGAGCACTGCACTTGCCCTTCCTGCAAGGCTGCAGGGGTGTCCTCAGGGGGTGGTCAGCTTCTCTGTATTGTTCTGTGGGTGCTGCGGCTCCAAAAGTTGTTCAGAATCCCCTTTTACATGGTTTGGAAGAGGTCTGGTGGGAGAGCACCTTGGAAATGCTGTTTCTACTCTGCCATCTTGGCTCCTCCCCCCTCTAAATCACTATTCATTAGAGAAATGCAAATCAAAACAACTCTGAGGTACCCCATCTCTCCAGTCAGATGGGCTAAGATGACAAAACAGGAAAATAACAAATGCTGGAGAGGATGTGGACAAATTGGAACACTAATGCATTGCTGGTGGAGTTGTGAACTAATCCGCCCATTCTGGAGAGCAATCTGGAATTATGCTCAAAGGGCTATAAATAATTTCCTACCCTTTGACCCAACAATACCACTTCTAGGGTTGTATACCAAAGAGATCATAGAAGTGGGAAGAGGACCCATATATACAAAAATATTTATAGCAGCTCTTTTTGTGGTGGCAAAGAATTGGAAATTAAGGGGGTGCCCATCAATTGGGGAATGGCTGAACAAGCTGTGGTATATTTGTGTTATGGAATACTATTGTGCCATAAGAAAAAAGGAGCAGATGGACTTTATATTTACCTGGAGAGGCTTATATGAACTGATGCTGAATGAGAAGAGTAGAGCCAGGAGAAATTTGTACACAATTACAGACACAATGTATGTGTGACAACCAGCTTTGATAGACTTGACTCTTCTCAGCAATCCAGGGTTATAAGTCAACCCCAAAAGACTCATAATAGAGAGATGGCTATGTCATCAAACCCAGATTGAAGCAAATTACCCGCTCCTTTTCTGTTTCATTTGATTTTGTTTCCTCCTTCACATTGTTCATTCCATCTGATACAATACTTCTTTATAGACTAATAAAGTCTATATGATGACTAACCCCTAATGTGAAAGTATTTGCAGATATTATACTTGATTGTATGTCACTGGGGAAAGGAAGAAGGAGAGAAAATTTGAAACTCAAAGAATTATGGAAATGAAACTTGTAACCTAAAAGTAAACAATTTAATAAAAACCGAAAAGAAAAGAGGAGAGGAGAGCAGAGGCGAGGGGAGGGAAGGGGAGGAGAAAAGAAAAGGAAAGAAAAAATGTATTCTTACCTCTGGGAGATGTCATTGTAGCAGAGTCTAATTCACAAAGATTTCGATAATCCTGGTCATCAAGCTCACATAAATGCTCACACGATCCTAAAGTATTGGATATTGGATACAGCATATGAAAATGGAATGGGACAAAGAGCTACAAAAATACCTGCAACCCAGCAGGACAGGAGTTAAGATTAGAACAGCCTCAGTATCCCCAGGGTCAGGCAGGAAATCCAGAGGAAGGAAGACTGTTCTTCAAGGTATGTGGCCCCTGGCATACTCTGTTTCAAATAACCACACAGGAATCCCCACAACACGAATCTTGCAGCCTTTATTTAAAAACTTCCTGTGAAGAGGTACCCACTACCTAAGGGCAACCCCTCCTTCTTTTGCATAGCTCTAGATCATAAGGTACTTTATATATATCAAACTTTCATTTGTGGCTCTCCAACTTCTAAATATGGCTTCTGGTTTTGTCCTCTAGACCCATTTCTCCATAACAATAGAAAGCTTTTCTGTCTTTCTGAGACATAAATCTATTCAAGTACATGATAGGGGAACCTCCTGAGATCATCTCACCTGAAAACCACTGTCCACTCCTACCAATCCAATGGAGGCAAAGAACATCACCAGAATAAACCCAGAAGACATTCCTGACGATCATGAAGAACTGAGCAAGAAGCTAAAGACCTTAGGACCACAATTATGTTTTGTTTTGTTTTGTTTCATTTTTAAAGCACTGCTACATGCAGGATGCAGGAGGAAAAAGTAGAGAGGGGAAGTGAAGAACAGATTAAGATTGAAACCAAGATTGGGATTTCCAGATGATTGCTAGGTAATATGAACAGGAAGGCAATTTACAATTGCAGCCTCTACTTCCTCGATTATCTTACCTTTAACATCTTTCTTGCTTTCCAATCTTATTACTAAACTCAAACTGTTCTCTCCTTGGGCTACCTTGGGGTGATCCCATTTTAAAAGAAGGCTTGCCTGAATTAGCAAACATGGCAGTCTTTTCTGTGTGTGTGTGTGTGTGTGTGTGTGTATGTGTGTGTGTGTGTGTGAAAAAGGAGCAGGCACTTTTGAAAAATCCTATGGGTTGGAAGAGGTCAAAATACAAAATAAAAGAAAAAATGTATTCTTACCTCTAACAGATGTCATTGTGGAAAAGTCTAATTCACAAAGATAGCCTTGATTCTCGTCGTCAAGCTCACATAAACAATCATACGATCCTAAAATATTGGATATTGGATAGAGCATATGAAAATGGAATGGGACAAAGAGTAACAAAAATACATGAAACCCAGCAGTACAGGAGTTAAGACCAGAACAGCCTCAGTACCCCAGGGTCAGGCAGGAAATCCAGAGGAAGGAAGACTATTCTTCAAGGTATGCAGCCCCAGGCACATTCTGTTTCTAGCTATGAGAGCCTCCCCCAGGAACTTCTGTCTCTGTAGGTGTCAAAGTGGTCCCCAATAGCAGGTGTTCAGTGTGTCCCCAATATTTTCTTGGTAGGTAATAACAATTTACAAAATATTTTGCACCCATCTATATAAATCTAGTTTAAGGGATACAGGAATAAAAGAACTGTAATTTTAGCCACTTTTGTGACACTGTTCTCCACCTAGTCAAACCTTCTCAGTCTCCCTTCCTGGACCATCATTCATACACAATCTCTAACTGGGATTAAACTCAAAAGTTCTGCTGGAGGATTTTATTTTCTCTTTATATTCAGTAGGAGACATAGCCCCCATAGCTTTAATTATTTCCATGCAGACCATGCCCAGATCTGTATTTCTAGCCTTCATCTCTCTCCTAGAGCTGTAACTTCACATAACCAAACCCCTACTGGACATTGTAAATTCAATATCCCTTGACATCTCATAGTCAATATGTCCAAAAATGAACTCATTATCTTCCTCCCCAAATCAATCCTTCTATAGGATTTATTTCTGGTCAAGTCACAGTGATCCTTTCAGTGAACAGATTTACTAACTTGAAATCATCCTCAATTCCTCTCATTCACCCCACACAGCCAGATTAGTTGCCAGATCTGATCCCATGAACCTCCCACAGCACTCTCTTCCCTTTCTATCCAGCTACATGGTCATCATCCTAATTCACTGCCCCTGGGATTACTGCATTACCTTCTCACTGGCCTCTCTGCCTTAAGCCTCTCCCCACTCCAATCCACCCTCCACACATATGCAAAAGTGATTTTCCTAAAATGCAGGCTTAATCATGTTACTCCCCTTCTTGATAAACTCTAGTGGCTCCTTATAACCTCACAGGTCACATAATACAGAGCACTCCAGAGACATCTGTGACAGCAGATCCTAGGAAAGGATAGGGCTATTTGGTACCAACCTGGAAAAACAAGATTTCTCTCCTTTTTACTGGGAGTCATAAAGTCTGGTGAAGATTGGAGCACAGAAGAGAGAAGAAAGAGCTGATGCTTAGCCACCAGGAAGAAGAGTACATCTTTGTGAAGAAAATGATAAAAGTAACCAGGAAACAAGGCAGCCAAGCAAGGACCACAGTGGCAACATGAAACAAATCAACTTTTTCCGCTTGCCTAATACTTTTCAGAGGTCAAGCCTCAAAACAATAATCATTTGGAACAAGAGGCTTGCAGCTCACATAGAGTCAGTGACTCAAAACAGAGTGCATAGTCTCTCTCACTTCTAGCCATGGAATGCTCTCTGAATATGATGCTTGGGTTACACCTTGGGGTGATGTCATTTAAAAGAAAGCTTTTCTGAATGAGCACACATGACAGTCTTCCTTTTTCTAAAGAGAAAGCAGGCACTTTTGGAAAATACTATAGGTAGAATAGGCAAAAACACAAAATAAAAGAAAAAATGGAATCTGACTTTTAGGATTCAGCATCAAAGTGTCTGCATCACAGAAATAGAAATCTTCTCAGTAATCAAGGAACTCATCTTCTAGGGTGTCAAAGGTGAAACATACTGCACATGAATATGGAAGACAAGGAGATGCCAAACTATTTGAAAACCAGCAGGAGAGAAATTAAGATCAGAAAAAACTCATTATTTCTGGGTCCAGCAGGAAGTCTAGAGGAAGGAAGACTAGGCTTCAAGATGTGTGACCACTGGCTTACTCTCTCTTTCTCTAGCTATAAGATCCTCCCCCAAGTGGAACTGTCTCTGTAACTGACAAAGTAGTCCCTTATAGTAGCTGTTGAGTGTGTCCCCAATATCTTCTTAGTAGGTAATACCCAGCTACACAACTGTAGATTAAGGGATACAGGAATAAAATGGCTATAATTTTAGCAATTATAGCCTTCTTAAACTGTAAGATTTCTGTTTCTTATATACTTCTTCCCACTATCCTTTATTTCTTTCTTCTCTATGATTTTCCATCTCCCCCAAGAAATTTTTCCTCCAAACTGAATGCAACAGGAAAGCTACTGAAAACAGCATCTGAAAATTCCAGTCAAGATTTCCAGAAATATAACAGAAAACAAAAACATAAAAAAAAAACCTGGTGTTCCAGAAAACCCTAATAGGATCGCTTCAAATTTAGAATATAGGTAAAGGAGTCCATATCCACCTTACATGGACTTCCTACATATAGTTACAAACCTGGGATGTTGAGAAGATCAAAATGCAACGGAATGTCCCTCCGAGTTAGGGGCCCCTGAATGGGCTTATTGAGCTCCCTATTGATAGCAGTGTAGGCAGTGTGGGAGGAGACAACTCCTGACTGAAGGCTAACATCCACCACTTTTTTCTTCACTTCTGCAGCATCCTGAAAGTTTCCATCAAGGGTCTGGATGTAGGACTTGGCAGCCAGGCGGTGAATGGTAAGTCTGGAACAAGAAAATCTGTACTGTCTATGGGGACCTACAAAGGCAGTGCTAAGCCCCAATTCCAAAGGATTACCAATAACCAGGAAAAGCAAGTGAGGAATAAAAAGAATAGATTTCTGGATACTCAGGAGAGACATTAATGAGAAAGGGAGGAAGAGAAGCCTCAGCAACAAAAGGGCAGATGAAAAGGGAGGGAGGAATCAGCAAGGGCTCTTACTTGTCATCTACTTTGGGATCCAGGGAAAATGGCACTGTGTTCCTGAAGTCACCACCTTGGAGCTTGTAGCGAAGACACACCTCACCTGCTGCCTCTTTGGACTAGAATGGATAAGCAGAGAGCTCAGGGAGTAGACAGGCCATTAAGGGGAGTCTTGAGGCCTAAATCAAAAGCATGAGAACATAGCTCTAGAGCTTGCATTTGTCTCAGAGGACATGCAGTCTGACCCCTTCATTTTACATAGCTGGGAACAGAGGCCCATGGGAGCTCAGGGACTTTTCTCTGATCATAAGTCAAGAGCATCTGAGATAAGATTTGAACCAAGGTCCTTGGACCCCAGTGCAATGACTCTCTCCCAAATTCCACAATACATCAGAATGGAGTCATGTTCAGGGGAAAAAAAACAAAACATTGTCAAGGTCCAGATATGCCAACAGGGAAAGGGAATTAGAGCAGAGGTTCCTCCCTTCTATGGGCCATCCTCTAGATAAGCCCACATACCTACCCTCTGACAGAAAAGGAAAAGCCCAGGGCAGCGTCTGGACATTGCCTACCACAACCATGGGACCCAAAAGTAGGAATGGGCACTTACTGCATTTGTCCCTTTCAGCTGGGCATAGACGATTAACCTCTGACCCTGGAAGATGACAGTAGGGGCTGGAGAGAGCAAGGTAGCCTCAAGCCCTGGGGGAAGAGTCCACATCAGGGAGACATCCTGTACCACTGGCTGCAGGGCCCACTTGAGGGACCTCAGAGCCTAGAGGGACACAATGGAAGCTGCAGAGCTTGAGCTGGAAAGGACCCCAAGAAAAGGAGGGCTTATAGTAAGGGAGGGGACTTGATGGGAGAGGATAATTAAGAGCTGAGAAGATATTCCCTCCTCCTTGGTCATTTGGGAAACCAAGGCTTCAACCCTCTTCCAAACTCTTGAGCAAATACTGCAGCAATAGGTACCCCAATTCTTTTGTAATTTATAAGAATATTGGAGTAGTGGGATTTTTACAGTTGACAACAACAATAACTCTAAATTGTAGAGCCAGAACCTCCAAGGAAATATGGAAAGGTCCTGGGCTATGAGGCCAGCTCCAGCCTTTATACCTCTCATCCACTTGATGTTCATGTCCCTAAGGCATCTGGCTCTCATGACCAGAGACTTTCCCAGGGAATATCCTAGATCTTTTTCAACATACACTGAGGTCAGCTCCATACACACAAGAGCTCTCAGATGTACAGCTGTAAAGGCCCAAGCTGCAGAAAATAAAAGGTTCCTTTTCACCTACAAGGCATATTTCCCAAGCAATTCAACACAAAATAAGCTAGGGAACAGGACATGGGGACAAGGATATTTCCCTGCTCAGTTAGCTCTTGTGACTCCGGGTGGAACAGATGTTTTTGAAAAAAGGAAACCATGTCACCTTGGGCTGCATTCTGTCCCTGCCCGTGATGAATTCTGCCGTGCCCCCAGCTGCCCGAGCAATGCCTTTAATAAGGCTGGTGGAAGCCCCTTCTCCAATTCCAAAAGAGAAACACCTGCAATGAGAAGGCAGCAGGCTGGCCAGAGGAACTCTTAGGAAAGGGTTCCTGACACCTGCTTCACTGGGGAATTAGAGGACAAATGCCTTAGGGGGTGGAGCCCTGCTTGGAGATAAGATACCCAGCCATCTCCAGATCATCATCACAGAATCAGAGATGGAGAGCAGGAAGAAGCCTCTGAGGCTGTCTGGCCACACCCCTCTTATTTCAGATGGAGAAACTGAGGCCCTGAGCCAAGGTGAGTAAGGATGTGTCAGAAGCTGACTCCTGAACACTGTACCTGTGATTCTGGCTGTGCTGTTGAACTTCAGTAATGACCATGCAGGTGTCATTGACTTCTCCATCTGTGAACACAAAGAGCTGCAGAGGGAGACAAGCAGCCACAGATCCTGTCAGAGCCATGTCAGGTTCCTGAGCCCAAGGCTCACCTGACCCAACCCACAGCAGCCATCCTAACACACAGCAGGTACCTCACTGTCCAATGACACATTACTGTGCCACTAGAAAGGGAGGCTCCATGGTCACTTGCCAGCAGTGTTGTAGATGCCAGTAGAGCCAGGGTATGTGGTTGTGGCAGAGGAAGGCAATAAGCATTTATGAAGAACCCACTATGAGCCAGACACTGTGCTAAGCATTTCAAAATATCTCAACAACTGGGAGGTAGGTGGTTCACTCAGGGCACCTGGGAGGGTCCCGAGCCTCCTGAAGCTCAGTGAGAGTCTTCTGTGAGTGGGACCTTTCACTGGATGACTGCAAAGGTCTGGAGAGGCAGTGGGTGTAACAGAAGGAATGACAGACTGACAGCCCATCAGTAAAGACCTGGCATCCAAGCCTTGTCTGTCACTGAACTGGTTCTGTGACCAAGAGCAAGGCACTCAACCTGTACCAAAGCTGGCCCAGCTTTGAAATGGAGACAATCACATCTGTAGCACCAGTCTCACCATGTTGTTGTTAAGAATCAAAAGAAAGAAATTATATCACTATCATTTATATAATTTCTCATTCATGTCATGTGCATCGTCAATTGCAATATGAAATTTCAGTTGTTATTGTCCAGTCCATAGGTCTCACTCCTAGTGCATGGGATGAGACTCTTCTTATGGGAGGGGAGATTCTATGAGACCTCATACCTTTGTCCTTATTATTGACTTCACATAAGGAAGCTAAGTGGCCCAAGGGATAGAGTCCCAGCCCTGAAGTCAGCAGGACCTGAGTTCCAATTAAGCCTCAGACACTTATATACCTGGGTAAATCTGGGCAAGTCACTTTACCCCAACAGCTTCCAAAAACCATAATTGATCAATGCTGACTTCAGACAGGATTAATGCTAAGGACACATCAAGTAAACAAGAATAAGAATGGGTAGATGCCACAGTGAATAGAGTATTGGCCCTAGACTCAGGAGGACCTGAGTTCAAATCCAGCCTCAGACACTTAACACTTACTAGTTGTGTGACCTTGGGCAAATCACTTAACCCCAATTGCCCTGCTTTCCCCTCTCCAAAAAGCAAAAGAAAAAAACAAAAAAACAAACAAACCAAAACACAAAAACAAACTAAACAAGTCTTGGGTCTCCCTTCTTCCCACCCCAGTTCCTCACCTGCCTAGGGTGGCCTGGCCTGCAGGATTTGCTATAAATGTTCTTCAGGGGCTCTAAGATTTCAGTCCCTCCCAGGTTAGCTTCTAGAGCCTTCACTCTCTGCACAGCCTCCTCCATGGACTGTTGCGTGTACTCCACACTCTCTCTGAGACACAAACATACACAACAGAGTTCCAAAAGAGACATTTTCCAGCAGCATCAGACACTTAAGTCTCCTCCCCCTCTCATAAGCCCCAACTCCAAAGACAAGTCTCATACTAGGTCTTCAGAAATTCGGTAAATAACTGTATTTAATATCTCCCTTAAAACTTCCCCTTTTACCTTCATTCATCTTCCCCACCTCTGTGACTCTAGCCAGAGACTCACGGAAAGAAAGACTCAAAGGATGATCCAAATCCATAGATATTGAAAAAACAACCCAGGGGCAAACTCTTCAGCAACAGAACCAGAGTCTCCTGAGTGAGAGGAAAGACAGGGAGGACATTTAAAAAAAAATAAAGTCTAACATTTCCCATTGTTAAGATACTCACCCTTTTCTTCCCTCCATGATTTGAGCCCCAGTGAGCTAGCCTTAAAGTGATCAGATTCCAATTCAGCCTACCATAAGGACACACTCACTGTAATGCAAGATCAATTTAATTCCCTAAATTTCATTTTCACTCCCGAAAAAAGCATATGCAAAAGGGGCATAAAAGGGAAAAGAAACTAATACCTTGGCACTATCGATGCGCAACTGGGCACCTTCTTTGCTATTCATTTGGCAGGACATGCTCCCTGAGCGGTCCATGAGGAAGATAAATTCACCAGTGCTCTTTCCCTGAGATTCAGGGATGCAAGGGTAGAAACTCACCATCACAGCTGGATCTCCCATCAGGGAACCTATACAGAGGTAAATACATCAATTATATATATTCGCACATGTATATATGTATACACAAACATATGGATGCACACACTAGAAAACAAAATGATGTGGAAAAGGAGCTGAGTAAAGATAGAAGATTTAATTATTATACTTTGAGCTTTTATTTTTGACTCTTATTTTGTCCTAGTTGGAAAAGAACTTAACACAACTTAGAAAATTGTCAATCTAAAACTGTATGGCAGAAGGAGGCATCAGACACAGGCCATACCTGTAAATCCCTTGATATTATGTGAATTAGATGAGGCAAAAATATTGCACTAAACAGCTGGGCTGGTCACACATCACAAGAGACACTTCCAAAAGATCTCATCCAGCCAGAGCCATGTGCCTAATCTAATCACCTTAAACTCAATCTGGGTAAAATGAAAAGCCCTACCAACAAAACCAACTATGCAAGCACAGGGCAGGGAAGCCATAGTTAGACAACAGCTTCTGTAAGAGATCCTGCATTAGACAGCAGGGTCTTTGCAATCTCTTTCTATTCAGGGACTCTGGGTCACTTATTATACTACATTATGATTTTAAATTAGGTCAGAGTATAACAGAATAATATTCAACAGTGAGGACAGTAACTTCATTCTTTATTTAAGGCTTAGCATTTCTATATTTGGTCTAATAATGCAATCCTTCCCTTTTCTTTTTCACTAAGGTAATGAATGAATGTCCCTCTTTTGATTCCTGAGACCACCATAGCATACGAGAGTCACAATCATCCCTATTTCAACACCTCTCTGCCAAGTGTCAGCATGCCTGGAAGGTAATACCTCAATAAAGTGAGAAAGCTCCTGAGATTGGCTCACCTGGTTTGACATCTGCCTGGGCCAGCTCCACAGAGACACTGGGTGTGTTCACCTCCCTGTAGTAAACCAGAATCTCAACATCCCGATCAAACTGATGCCCTTCAGCCAAGGAAACCTGAATAAGGATAGGGTAGAGCAGAGCAATGCTAAGACAAGCAATCTCTTCTGGATACCCAGAGGAGAGTAAGGGGCTACAGAGTTGACTTCCCCTTGGTCAGTGATGCTCTGGGATGGAGCTGGTATGAAAAGAGAACAGTCTAGGACTAGAAGGAAGAGGACAATCTTATGGATGACTTCAGGACATTGGACAGTGACTGGAAACAAAAAGGAGGTATATGAGGCATGGAAGTGGGCAGGGCCACCAAGGCAATGATGCTCCCTGCCTAGGTAGTTACCTGGGCAACAGTCTTGTCTTCTTCCAAATACTGCAGGGGACTCAGAGCACAGTTGGACTGGACCTTCTCAATACCATTGGGAGAGCAGACATTGGCATGGACACCAAATGTGTAGGGCAGCTCCTTGCCAGGAACCCGAGGGATTTGAGAAGTGATGCTGTTGGCCTCAGCTGACTCTGCAATGAGACAAGAGTCATGATCCCAGGAGGAACTGAGGTCCCTTTTCTCACCTGGGCCACAGCATGCAGGTAGAACCAGGCTCCCCTATTGTTCTTCCATTCACAATCTGCCACCCCCTTGCTACTGGAGGTGATCAGGCTCCTCACCTTGCAGGAGATAACGTGGATTCAATATGGCTGGCAGAACAAAGCGAACAGCCCCATCTGCCTCCAGGGACAGTTCCTGAACATAGCTCAGGGTGACAGCAGCCTTCTGGCCAGGGGGCAGATTTCCTAGACTGCAGCTGAAGATGTCACCAGAGCTGCTGTCCTGTTCTAGGAGGAAGGCTTGCTGGCCTTGGGAGATGGCATCCTCATAACTCTCCTGGGCCTGAGGGGAAAGAGGAACAGCTGGAATGAGGGAGTCTTAGAAACAAGGATAAAAGGAAAAGAAGGCTTGGGGCAGAGGCAGAAGGAGAGGTAAGGAAAAGGGGCAGGGGAGGCAGTCTGAAAGAAAAAGAGCAGGGCTGAGGGCAGAAGCAACAGCCAATCAGGCTGACTTCTCTCCTAGATGTCAGTCAAGAAACAGAGATTTAGGCCCAGAAAACCCCTCAAGGATCACCTAGGTCAACCCCCACATTTGTGGGAAGAGAATACTATGGGCAAAATGGCCACTCAAGTGAGGACAAAAGCCACTCAGTGATTCCTGCTGAGACTACAATAAAACATACTGATTTAACATGAAGCCTGCAAAGGGCAGCCCTAGGGTGCCATCCCTACTACCTGCTGCTTCTCTTGGATTTCTGCCACTATGGTCTTCCCATCCACCAGAGCCTGGAAGCTATAAACAGCAGAGTCTTCATCCATGGGGAACACAAAGAATGCTTCCACAGGATTTGCTTCCTCATTCTTGTAGTCCAGGGTTGCAGACACATCTGCCACAAACTCACGAATACATACAGCCACTGAGATGCTCTTGAGAGGCACTGGATGAAGGAAATGCACATCAGCCCTCAGTTCTCAGCACCAAAGCCTCCACAGGATAGCTCCAGAGTCCTGGAGTTCTCTCTCCTTTTCCTTATCCTTGCTTGTACTCAGGGTAGACTTACCTGGCTGCTTGGTGCGGGTGAGAAGACCACAGGGGTATTCCATGGTGAAACTCTATTAAAAAAAAAGGACAGTCATATCTTAAGTAATCCATAGATGTTATCCCAATACCACTGTCAACTTGACTTTTTATCAGAACCAGAATTCTCTGCCAAAAATCCTCCACCAGCTGGAAGGCAGGTAAAGGTGGCAGGAAAGAGGCAAAATGAGATCAAAGAGAACAGACATGTCTATTCAGTCTGAGGTGCCAAGAATCATGTTCCCCTATGCTCAGCAAGTGGCCCACTTCCTTAGAGGACAGTGAGCCTTACTCACTGATAGAACTGTACTAGAGGTTATACATAGGAGACCCACAAAGGTTAGAAGGTAAGTGGTGCCTTCAGCCCTGAACAGGTAAATGAAGGGCAAAGATGATGAATGAAGACACGAGTGGGCAGTCTCTCCTTTATTTAGGAAGGAACTATATAGCAAAATAAAGGAAGTTTCTCGTGGCAGGGGCTGTGGTTGTTTTCCAAGGAGAGTATGCTATTGCAGCACTATCCTATCTGAGTCTTACTAAGCTGTGACCTAAATCCTAAAGGAAGCCAGATTCTTTTTTTTCCTTTTTTTGATCTTCCTTAGCTTTCCTTTTCTAGTCTCAGCTCAATACATTTTTCAGCACTCTTGAATGTTTTACTTTTCTTTAACAAATACTTTTTCATTTATTCATCCATTTAATTTAGTGTTTTTAAAAATTTAATAATTTTTAGTTTTGAACATTCAATTCCATAAGATTTTGAGTTCCAAACTTTCTCCTCATTTCTGTGCTGTCACCATCCCTAGATGGCATGCACGTTGATATAGGCTTTACATGTACATTCATAGTTGTTGGGGGTATATGTGCAGTTCCCCTGCAGGCATGAGAGCCGGAGCATGCTGACTCATCTACAGTAACACTGTGGAGGTAAATCAGACATTCTGTGAGACAGCTCCCTTTCAAAGAATGGGAGCTCTGTGACCTTCTGACTTGTTGCCAACTGATACAGTTTTCAAGGGTAGAGAAGCCTGGAGATTCCCAGATGGTTTGGGGAGGTTTATCTAGGTCTGGAACATCCTGCCCAGTACTCAGAACCTGATACAGAGTACTCTGCCATGATGAAAGAGGCATATGAGAACGAGGACAATGTTGTACTCCCAAAGATAGTAGTTTATGATGGCTATACAATTATACACTATATACTGTGAACTCTTAGCTGATCATGTAGAAGTTAGGATGTAATTGCATAAACAACTGCTGAATAAAGCTTGCCACTCTTTGACTCTCCTGGCTTGGAACTCCATTCTTGGGGAACATAGCTGGACTAGGACCGAGTGTACACTGAAGTCTGGAAGCAGGCAAGACACCAACAACCCTGACCTTGGAGGTTGGATGACACAGTAAATCTATTTCCACATTAGCCTCATTGTAAAGAACAATTAGAACCAGTGGGACAAATCACTAGAAAGAAGAAATAACAAAAGAAAAAGAGAGAGAGCAAATATTATCATTTGACCTGCATTCAGACTTCATAGTTCTTTTGCTGGATGTGGACAGCAGTTTCATTACAAGTTTTGGAAGTGTCTCAAACCCTTGCATTGCCAAGAGAAAACTCTATCAAAGATAGCAATTGCACATTTTGACTGTATGCAATGTTCTCCTAATTCTGCTTACTTCCCTCAGCATCACTTCATATATGACTTTCCAGGTTTTTCTGAAGTCAACCAGCTCATCATTTCTTATAGGAAAATAACATTGCAGTACATGCATATACCACAACTTGTTCACCATTCCTCAACTGATGGGCATCCCCTTTCTTTCCAATTCTGGACTACCACAGAAAGAGCTGCAGTAAGTATTTTCATACATGTGCGTCATTTTCCCTGTTTTATGGTCTCTTGGGGGATACTAGAAGTGGTATTGCTGGGTCAAAGGGTATACACAGTTTCATAAATCTATCAAACCCTTTGGGCATAGTACCAAATTGCTCTCCAGAATGCTTGGAGCACTTCACAACTCCACCAGCAACGTGTTAGTGTTCCAATTTTCCTACATCTTCTCCAGCATTTGTCATTTTCCTGTTCTATCATGTTAGCCAATCTGATAGGTGTGTTGTGGTAACTCAGAGTTGTTTCTATTTGCATTTCTCAAATCAAGAGTGATTTACAGCATTTTTATATGATATAGATAGCTTTAGTTTCTTCATTGAAAAACTGCCTATTCATATGCTTTGGTTATTTCTTTAACTGAGAAATGACTTTTATCCTTATAAATCTCACTCTGTTCTCTAAATATTTTAGAAAGGAAGCCTTTAACACAGTAAAAATTCTTTGCCAATTTTCTGCTTCTCTCTTAATCTTGGTTGCATTAGTTTGTTTCTGCACAATTTCTCTAATATAATCAAAACTGTCCTTTTTGTATTTCATAATATTCTTGATTATTGTCTCATAAATTCTTCTGTTATCCATGAATGCCACAGATAAACAATTCCTTAGTCTCCCACACTACTTATACCACCAACCTTTTATCTAAATTGTGTACCCACTTTGACTTTATTTTGGGATACAGAGCAAGGCACTGGTCTATGCTTAGTTTCTGCCACACTATTTCCCAGGTTTATCAGCAGATCTGCTTAGATCATGACTTCTTATTGCAGAAGAGACTTTGGGTTTCCCAAAACGTAGATTACTATTGTTATTGACTACCATGTCTTCTGTACCTAACCTATAACACTGATTCACTCTATTTTTTACACTAGTAGTTTTGATGATTGCTGCTTTATAATACAATTTAAAATCTGGTATGGCTAGGCCTCCTTCCCTAGGATTTTTTTTTTCATTAACTCCCTTGATATTCTGGAACTTTCATTCTTCCAGATGAATTTTGTTATTTTCTCTAGCTCGATAAAATATTTTTTGGTAATTTAATTGTTATGGCATTAAATAAGTAAATTAATTTAGGTAGAATTGTCATTTTTGTTACATTAGCTCAGGGTACCCATGAGTAACTAGTGTTTGTCCAATTATTTAGCTGTCACTTTGTGCAAAAAGTGTTTTGTAACTGTGTTTATCTAGTACCTGCATTTGTTTTTGCAGGGAGACTCTCAAATATTTTATAATGTCTATGATAACTTTAAATGGAATTTCTCTTACTCTCTCTTTCTGCTGGGCTTTGTTAGAAATGCCAATGATATATGAAGATTGAATGTTATTCTTATAAGACAAAGGCATCCTTCATTATCTTAGCTTGTTTTCACCTTCTTTACAACTATTAAAAAATCTAAGCGGGGAAAATTTCTCAAAGTATTCAGAGGGGGTTTTCTGTAGGCTATTCCCCTTTGTCTTCCTGATGGGAGTCACTACAGCATTTCATTTTTGAGAGCAGCCTTGGACTGAGGTCATCAAATATAGTTGGTTGACTATATGACAAAGCATTTATAAGCATTTACTTTGTACAAAGTAGTGTGATACAAGTTGAGAAAGCAAGCTAGTTCCTGCTTTTAAGGACCTCACCGTCTAATGGTAACCTCCAATTTTAAAGATTTAAAAGATTCCCTATTACTTTGGAACATGTAGAAATCTGGGCCATGAAATTCAACCTTTTCTGTCTCTGCACCCCTTGAAGTCTTCTCTTAAAATCCGGATCCCATGTCAAACTCTGCCTGGCTCTCCACTTCTCTACCACACATTCTAAGCTAGAGTGATCACTTCCCCATCAAAGTTTCTGTCTCCTCCTCCCAACAACTAGTTTTTCCTTATATGTGAGCATCAGATTCAAAATGGAGTTTTCCTGGTTGGTTTTTCCATTTTTTGAAGGACAAAATTAGCATTAAAGAAAGTCAAAAAAGGATTAGCTGTTTTGGTTGGGGAGGGGGAGGTAAAAGAAAAGGGTCCTAGCAGGTGGGTAGAGAACTGAAATGTCTAAGTCAGATTTGTGATATGTCTCAGTCACCATGAGGCACAGGTCACTCACTGACCTGTATCACATCCCAGTGCATGTCTAGGGAAGACAAGGAGACTTCCCCCTGGCATCCTAATATCTTGTGGAAAGAAATAGTTCTGCCCTTGGGTAATTTAAAATTTTTTTTTTAACAAAATAGCTTACAAGATGCAACTCTGAACATTCAGGGAACACTAAAAGGTCAAGCAGTCCCAAGAAGTCATTACTAACCTTGGCTAAAATTCCCCAGGGTAACAAGAAAGTGACAATTGATGGCAAGTGTTCCTACCCTTATGAAAACCTGTAGTGCAGTTCTTTGGCCCTCCATGCTCAGCCCTAACTTCTATTTTTAAAATATTTTAACATTTAACAATGGTTTTATTTAGTATTTAATAACATTTTAATAATTCTCTAGCTATCTGCATGTTTTCTTTTCCCACATAACTGGACCTTCTTGAGAGAAGTTGTTTTTGCTTTTCCTTGCAAACTCAGCACTTGCATAGTGCCTAGCACTTTTTTCATTGCTGTTCAGGTACATTCCTAACTGTTCCTTATGCCATTTGGGGTTTTCTTGGCAAAAATACTGGAGGGCTTGGACATCTCCTTCTCCAGCTCATTTTACAGAAGAGGAACTGAGAGGCAAACACATCAAGTGACTTGCCCAGGATCACACAGCTACTAAGTGTCTGAGGGTGGGTTTGAACTCCCTGAGGAGTCTTCCTGATTCTAGGTTTGGCACTCTATCCAGTGTTCCACCTAGCTATCCTGGCACACAGTAAGTGTTTAAGAAATGCTTGTTCATTATAACTTTAAAGCAGTAAAACCTAGGCTGACCCTGAAGATTCAGTCAGTGCAGAAGTCCATATTTACTCCCCAGGACACCCCTAAGTCGACTCTAAACATTTAGCCCCATGTTTCTGCAAGAATGGGATCAGGAACAATCAGGCAAATCCCAGCTAAGGTTGGTGGGGCTGCAAAATGCATTCAGAACATGGAGCAGCACAGCAGAGAGACCTGGTTAATACAAACTGCAGCCTTGGTATACCAGACTGGTACAAGAACTCTGCCCCTGCAGAAACTCGCTAAGACAAGAAAAGGAAGGGACTGAGCAGCAAATAGATTGTGGAAAATGGGTGAAACACACAAGGCCAGTCCAAGGAAGCCAAAGTTCTCACCCTGTCTCAAAGTCAGAGCTGGAAGGCTGCATAAGAAGTACTAGCATCTCATCTAACTGTTAACTGAAGCCCAGTCCGGGGATTCTTTCCCATGCACAACCCTTCCTCTCAAGCTTAGGAGGAAAATAAAGCATTTAATAGCGCGGTGAGGGAGTGCACTGGTTTTCGAAGGTAATCTAAGCCCCCAAACTGAAGCCAAGATTTAGAGACTTCCTCCTTCCCTCTAAGTGCTACACCCTCCCTACTGGACTTAAGAAAGCTCTGCCCCTGAATTGATGGAGGCAAGAATAAACCCAGACTCTCAGGGACCTTGCATTCAGGAAAAGTACTGGTCAGATACTCTTTAAAGGTGTCCTGAAGGTGAGCCTCCAAGGAAGACCAGACTTGGAGAGCAGCAAGAAACTCTGAGCAGGAGGGGATGAGGCCGCACCCCTTCTGTCCCAGTGCTGATGGGGGTGTGGAAGGCTTGGGATACCGAAGGCAGTGAGCCACCGGGAAGAGAAGGAAATAAACTGCCCCCTTATTGGTCTCCTGGGGTCACCCTGAAGGGACAGAGACAAATTTGAGCCCTAGAGCCTGAACTAGAAAAACAGCCAAATTTGCAGAGTGGGTTCTGGTGCGGTTGGGGATGAGGCTGAGCCTGAGGGTCGGGGTGGGGGCACTATCCTGGGAGAGGAGATGAGATTCCAGGTTCTAGGGAGGGGGTGTCCATTACTCACCTGTTCAGTGTTTAGGGCTTTCCAGTTCCCGAGCAAAGTGAAAGAAGCCTCTGCTTGGGTTTCCAAGAAAGCCACGCCTTCTTCAAGCACTGACTACAGGCTACATCATCAGGGTTTCAGGGACTGTCTGCAAGTTCACTACTCCTCATTTAAATGTCCACCAAATGGCTCTTAAGGTTTCAACAAAAGTCCTTAAGTCAGGGACTCTCAAAGTGTGGTCTTCCTACCCCTGGGGTCCTCTCAATTGTTTTCAGGGGGTCCTCGGGTTGCTATTTTCAGGATACTAAGTAGATTATTTGCCTATTAAAACACTCCTCCCTTGTCCAGCTCTGTGAAGCCAGGTTCTCTTCATAAATCTCAACGAAAATAAATGATAACATTGAATGCAGAAGCTAATAAGAGTATACAGATGTCTTCTATTAAGCCTTTATGTTCCTCTTGGTCACCTATATTGATCTCTCCCTCTGTGACTTCCATTCTCTGGTTTCTTGGGGATGAAGATAGAGGAGGGGAGAGCCATGAAAGAGCTTGGCTTCTTGGGACAGGGAGTATTTGCATTAGTAGCACAATCCAAATTGCAAAGCATGACAGAGCTTATCCCAGCACTCTAGTGTGTTTCTTCTGTATAGAATCACAGGGTGTTTCTCCTCATACACTCTGATAAAGTGTCACAAGTCTCAAGTCTGTTTGTGGTTTGGGGTTTCCTTAACATGGGGACAGCTGAGGCACTATCAGAAGCTGCTTATCCTGTTTAAAATGCATGTCTTTGAGATCCTACTATGTTTCAGATACTAGGCTAAGGGCTGGATCTCAGGGTTAAGGAGTAGCAACAGTTTTGTATTTAGGATCAGGATCCAGACAATTCCATTTCCAGAGATGTTTGTCTTGATTGCTGCTTTCTGTACTGCAGTTTTCTCATTTCTACATCTCTACCATAGTTGAAATGTAGTTAAGTGGTCCTTCTACTCAGTGGGCTCCCTATGTCTGGGGTATATAAGGGAAAGAGAACACACAGGGAAGCCTGGGTAGCTTCCAACGAAATCTCATTATCAGTAATGTCCTTCTGAAGAACTTTAGAAAAGGGGGCTAGGGCAGGGGAGGGGAGGGTGGATCTCTGAGATTGCAAGATAATAATTTTTCACATTGCCCTATCTGATTTTAATGCCTTTTCCATGAATCACTAGCTGAAATGGGCAACACTATATCAAGGATTAGGGGTTAACAATATGGGTGGGGGGAAAGGGAGAAATTGATTGATGCATTGACAGTGAGAGAGGGCAGTTCCCTTAAAAAGTAAATAGACCATACAGATAGAAAGATACAAAGGAGAAAAGTGAACAATAAATTAATTCTCCATTTAAGGCTCAGAAGTCTCATCCCACACAACAGTCTGGTGTTCAGGATATAATGTGATGAGGTTTTCTGGCTGGAGTGTGGTTTAGGAGTCTCTAGCAGACTGTCTTCTTTAAGATTCCTTGCAGAGATCTTCTTTCTGTTAAAATCTCCTACATGATTGTTCTTAACATGATTTTCAATTACCTTGCCACTAGCCAGGTCAGATAATGAAAGTTGACTCAACCCTTATGTCTCTATTAATGTAAAATAAAATTGGAAACTTGACCAGTTTTCATGTTGATATATATAGGAAACTAAAAAAACAAACAAACAAAAACCAGAAAAAATGGAACCCAGTTTTAATACTTTGATTTATACATTATTAATTCCCCCATCAGGATGATGAGATTCCACTAGGAATCAGCTGATTGTAGCAGCAAGAACCCTAGCATACCCAGGGTGGCTGCCAACACAGGTTCTTTGATCTGCTTTTCTAAAGGAAAGCAACTCAAAATGGGTTAACACTCTTGATTTAATCAAACATATGTCATTTACCTAGTTCAGTTGGAAAAGGTCAGCACCCCGAACTTCAGAAAATACAAACAAGTTACAGGCAGAAGTTACAAGAAGACAGAGAAACATATCAGTAGACAGTCTTCCAACTGTCTGACCATTATATCCATACCTAGTCAGTTACCAGAGAGGGAAGAACCAACATCTGGGTTTTCAAAGCCAGGGGGCTCAATGGCTGCACAGAGTCTCTTCTGGTCAAATCATATAACTCTTCTCAAAGTGAACGACAAAACAAAACCTCACATCAGCGTATAGATAGCCTTCTCCTGGCTCAGAGAATATAACAACCCTCTTGACACCCTGCCTAATAAGGAAGCAACAAGGACTGGGCATTCCTGAAAAATAAGCCTCGTGCTAAAGGCTCCATGTGACCACATTCAGCCTCTTAGGGGGCAGACTATATTTTCAAATCAAGGAAGGTTTTCAGAGTCACTTAAGCCTAGCCAAGGGGCAGGAAAAATCTTAAGATTTTAACTTTAGATCTTAAGTTAAGATCCAATAACACTGAGCAAATAATAAAACTATTCCAACTTCTGGCCAAGTTCAAATAAATAACCCTTAATTATAGTGGGTGCTTCTTTTAAGGCATCTACAAGGCAGAGCAGACCACAAGTTCTTCTAAAATTTATTAATTGTAACAGAACTGAGACAGATATGATAACAGAATACTATACTGGTTTTTCAAGTCCTCTACCTAATTATCCCTATAACCTTGTGAGGAATTGAAGGACCCTGAGTATAGAGGAATGTATACTAGTAACAAAGGTCAAGGCAAAAATACTTAATTGTTTGAACTAAAATTCTAGGCCAAATAATTCAGTTATATTTGCATCTTACTACACTAACCTTAGATGTTCTAGCATGAATCTATCATTCAACATGCTTACACTCTCAACACGCTTACAAAACTTTTTGAATATAGAAATTTGCCATAGAAGAATGGGGACATAATGATAGTAAGGGAACAATGTTTCCTTAATTTCATGTTCATTCCAGGCAGAAGTTATGTAGGTGGCCAATTGCTTTGAGCCAGGCTTAAAGTCAGTTTCACAAGCTTTGAGTTTTAAATTTTCTCTGCCTCCCTCCCTTCCCACTTCCAAAGATGATGTGCAATCTGCATTAATCTCTACTTACACATTCATGTTAAATGTATTTTCACTTTAGTCATGTTATAAAGCTGTATTAAAACCAGTGGGATGAACCACAAGGAAAAAGAAACAAAACAAAAGAGCCAATAATATGCTTTGATATGCATTCAGACTGTAGTTCTTTCTCTGGATGTGGATAGCATTTTCCATCCTGAGACTTTGGGCGTTGTCTTAGAACTTGGCTTTGCTGAGAAGGGCTAGCAACACAAAGTCTCAGAAGTTAGTCATTGCACAATGTGGTGGTTACAGTTTACAGTGTTATCCTGGTTCTTCTCACTTCACTCAGCATCAGTTCACATAAGTGTTTTCAAGATTGTTCTGAAGTTTACCTGTTCCTTATGTCTTATAGCACAATAGAATTCCATACCATGCATAGACCACAAGTTTTTCAGTCATTCCCCAATTGATGGACATCCCTTCAATTTCCAACTCTTGGCCACCACACAAAGAACTGTTATACATATTTTCATACCTGTTGGTCCTTTATCCATTTTCATGATCTCTTTGGGATACAAACTTAGTTCTTCATCCTCTTCTTGACCCTGGTAGGCCACTAAGTGACGCTCATGAACATCTTATTGATCTCTTGCCTTCACACCTCCTCTATTTCTTCTTGGGACTTTTTTATATTTTTGACATATTTTACCCTGCAGTGACCTCTCCAAAAGTGCTACTGTACCTCTCTGAACAAAGTCAAGCTATCTCTTAAAGGGTGGGCTGTGCCTTCCAGCTCTTCTGTTACCATTTCTTGGAGCATCCTGAGACATGTCAACCTTCAGAGTTGTCTAAGAAAGACAAACAGGATTAGGTTGTATCCATGTTTATTTCTCTCAAAGTGGGCAGTATGCATACATCCATATATAGCAGATGCAGTTTGGAACTAAGCTCATTGTGGGATTAGGGTGCACCATTTCAATATCCTTTCAACATAGGCCTTCACCCCATTATCATTACACCTCTAGTCAAAGAAAATACCTTTCATCAGACCACTCCTGGATTAGGGCCATCTAGACAAATGGAATATCTTCACCCAATGGACTTCTCCACCTTAGATTAAATTACTTAGTCTTATGATAGTTTTTAATGTAAAAATAATTTTGATATCCCTATTTAATTAGTATTTACTCAGTTCATTGTGATTTAATGGGTATCAGCAACAGTTAGCAAATTAAGTAGAATGGGATGAAGTTTGATTTCTGTTATGTTAGTCAATAGTATTATGATAAGTTATGATTAAGCATGTATTGATAATATTAATTACACTTGATTATATTACCTTTGATTTATAAGATTGCGCTTGTACTGTCGAGGCCTTTTCTGAAAACATGTATTAAAATGTCTTACAGATTTGTATTTCTAATGTCCCCTCACTCCTACAAATTACTAAGTCTATTCCTAAGTGACCTTTGCTTGAAAACCACAATTTGCTTAGTCCCCTAGGATACTGCTAACCAGTCAGGAATGGCTAATGGCCTGTGGAAAGCCCCTGCTGAGATGAACTATACCTGATGCCCTGAAAAAGGACTGCTAACAAAAGTGGTTGTATTGATGACTTGGAAATTGACCTTAGCCAATAATGGGAAATCCCCCCTACATACACACATATTTCTGAAGATTAGACTGTTATTATATTAGAAGTATCCACACTTCTGAAGGAATAAGCCAAGGACACCCCAAAGATCTATAAAATCCTTCAGCACCTGGGCATGAAGGTCCTTGGCCTAGTGGAAGGTTTTTGGATATAACTGCTTGGGGCTCTCTGTTCTCCCTAAAAAACTGATAAGTAAATGAAAAAGGGGAGAAGAGCTAAAGTCAGGATTGTACATCTTCTACTAAACAGACTGAGAATATTCTCCTAATACCAGATGACTAGGCAGATTTTCAAAGATCTTAGATCAATCCATTGCTTTCTCTTC
The DNA here is from genome assembly GCA_011680675.1 of Gymnobelideus leadbeateri. Lineage (NCBI taxonomy): Eukaryota > Metazoa > Chordata > Mammalia > Diprotodontia > Petauridae > Gymnobelideus > Gymnobelideus leadbeateri. Next base: position 90,346 of record WOXC01005185.1, on the reverse strand, counting down.
CACCAATTATATGAATTGCTGACTTATCAAGACATTCCTGGGAAGTCCTGCAACAAACATGCACAACTCAAGGGAAAAGGGACCTGAGGCTGAATTATGGAGTCCTACCCATGAGATGGGACAGTGGGACACCTGGAGAAAAAGAGCAGAAGTGGAGGAGTTTTCCCACTGGGAAAAGCAGGTAATCAGGACAGCAGCTGAGGGCTGTAAGGACCAAAACACTGTGACTAGGCAGAAGGAAACACCACACAATACAAAGAGCATTAATAGGCAAGTCATTTTATTCTTGGCAGTAGAATATTTGTAGCAAATTACAGGTATCTGAAAAGCTTAAGTAACCATGAGAAAACAAGTGAGGATATAAGATTATACCATGAAGAGGCCTTTTCCAGCATCTCAGAGAGAGGGAGATGTTTATTCCTCACCTAGCTCTGTCTACCATTATTGTTGTTTAGCAGACAACAAGGTCTAAAGACCAAGGGCCCACAGTCCGTGGTCACAGCATTCTTCCTCCATGAGCAAAGATTAGCCTCTGGGTCTAAAACAGCTGCCTCACATGGCATGGGGAGCTCATCAGTGTGTGTAGAAGTAGAGGATATAAAGGCCTCACAGACAGAATCAGAATGGTCCAGGGTAGTTTTGGCAGCTCTTCCCAAGCCCACCCCCCAGGCACAGAGTTATATTTAACTTAATGCCTCCCTTAATGCCTCCCTGCCTCCTCTATCTACCTTGGTTTGGGTCTTTCCCTGCTCATCAGCTTTGTCTTGGTAGTGTGCAAGATAAAGTGTTACAAGAAATTTTTTCAAGTCATGTAATACAAATACTTCTAATTTTGCTATACAATATCATATGTCATGGTAAATCCATGGCTTATCTCCATCTAATTTTTTATTCTTGCCTCAAAAGTGAAATCCCTACCTGCACATAGACAAAAAGACACTTTAAATGAGGCACCTCCCTCCCTGTTTACTCATTTTTAAACAGGGGGAAAACCATTCTTTCTTTAATATCCCTTGAGAAAGTGTAAAGGGGGAAAGGACAAAAGCCAGAGTAATATCTGGCTTCCCCAGACCTAAATTCGTGGATTTTATGTAGTGGCACAGATTCTGGTAACCACAAGGAAGGATGTAGTATAAAAGTGTTTGTGGCACTGAATGAGATCTCTCTTGATTTATCCTCTTTTCTCTCCTTCCCGCAAACATTTATTTTTATTTATTTTGTAAATATTTTCAAATTTAGGAATTTGTTTACTTGCTACCTTCCCCAGTGCAATGCAAGCTGCTTGTGGGAGAGGACTATCGCTTTTGTCTTTGTAGCAAAAGTTGCTACCACATAGACAACACAGAGTAGAGAACCTTTTAAACATTTGAATTGAACCATATGGAATCTGACTGACCAGTCCCTATGGGGAATGTGCATAACAGAGAAGGAAAGGCACATCAACAGGTTTTAGAAGCATAGAGGCTAGGAAACAGCAGCCAGACAAAGACTTCCATTTCTACTCTCACAGACCAAAGACAGCAGGATCCACAGACGATTTCAGGAGAGCATTGGCAGCTTTGATGCATTCACCCAGGGAGGAATCTGTGAACACAAAAAGATGGAGAACATGAGAAATTCCAAGAAAAGCAGAGAAGTGGATTTACTTCACCAGTCTGGATCCTATTCCCTTTCATTCCTCCTTCCTTTATTCATTCTTTCTCCTCCTTCTTCTTGTAGTAGTATCATTTCAGTAGAATTTGATTTTTTGTGACCCCAAATGGGGTTTTCTTGGCAAAAATATGAAATGCTTTATCTTTCCCTTCTTCAGATCACTTTACATATGTGGAAACTGAGGCAAAGAGGGTTAAGTAACTTGCCGAGGGTCACATAGCTAATAAGCCTCTGAAGTCACGTTTCCCCTCAGGTCCTCCTGACTCCAGGGCCAGCTCTCTATCCACTGTACTATCCAGCTACCCCTACTTCCATTCTGCCCTCCCCCAATCATTTCCAGTTCCAACGAAAATTCCTTAAGCATTTACTATGCTTAACAGAAGACACTGCTATATCCCCAACAAGAGTCCTGCTTTTTCTCTTTTTTCATCCCTTAAATTCCCCTTTCACTTTTCCTGGCCCCACAAACACTTCTGAGGGACAATGTTCTTGAAACCAGAGCAGTGAATAGCTGTTAGATCAGTCTCAGGCTCACCCTGAGGGCATCATGGGACTAAAGTAGGAGGGACGATAGCAGCCTGGCAGAAGGAAGGTGAAGAGAGCCAAGGCTACTCTGTGCAGAGTTCTTGATATCCCACCAGCCTTACCCATGGGCATTTCCAAACTTTTTCTCTTGCCTCCCTTATGCTCCTCACTACCTCTAAGTCCTTCCTCTGGGTTAGAAGACCAAAAAATAGAACAGAAAGGAATCAGACCCTCCCAGCCTCCATATCCCACCCTAGACAGGTTAAGGAGACCCTATCCTGAGGGAATAGGAAGTCTGTTGATTTATGAGGAAAGAGGTTCTCAAGACAAAATCCTTACCAGATCGAGCCTGGATCCATGCCACAGCCTTCCTTTCCAGGAGTTCCCATTCTTCTCTCTGGTCCCAACTGCAGCTGTGCATCCACAGCACAGCCAAGATAGTGGCCCACCTTGGGACATCTTTACTCTAGAGAACATATAGAACCAAAGGCCCCAAGGTCCGGGGACCCAGAAAGGGTCAGAAACAACATTTGGGTGGTTCCTGGCCCATCCAGGACCAGAGATAGGACTGATCCCACATAGATTATCTACTTCTTCTTTCATTTCCCTGCACCTGTTGCTATCTTCAATGAACAAATGTTTACTGAGCATCTATGCATGAAGAACTATCTAGCTCTGAGGCAACAGAAAGTATTTCCATCATCCTCTCAGTCACAGACAACACCCAATGGGCAATGGCCCTCTTCACTCTGTCCAAAGGTGAATTGCTCTTCCTTGCCCTGTCTTTCTTGCACTCCCCCTAATACATAGCCTACCCCTGGCCCTCCTCTCTACAGGACCTTACCTGGTCAGGCAATGCAGCCAATGCACTCTGAACACTCACACCCAAAACCGAAGCCAGAGCTTCATCCAGTTCCCAGGAACCATTTGCCTTCTGTAGGGAAATCAGCTGTAGGAGTGGCGACTCTGGAGGGGATGTTACTGGGGGAATAAACAGTAACCTTCAGTGTCACTCTCACTCCACAGTAGCTAAGTGAAAATGTCATTCTCTAAAGGCCTATTACATACAACTAGGATACATTAGGAGGATAAAATGCAGAAACCCTAGGTTTGAGAGCCCCAGGCTTTATATCCAAGAAACCCCAGCCAGCAAAGTCTCCCAAAATTTCACAGAGGCCTTGCTGACCCCAGGAAAATACACCTGGCATGCCCTGACTCAGAGCAAGCCAGGATTGCCAGAGCAAAAGGAGAGTAAGGCCTGGTCCCAGTACCTGCCACCAGCTAGGCCTCCTCTATTCCTGGCAAGTAGTGACCCACCCCCCTCCAGTAAGTTAGCAGCAAGACCCCATCCCCAGTACAAGCCAGGAGGGAGGCTAGTGAAAGCTAGTGCCTAGGCCCTCAGGCCCAGTGACAGACTGTAGCAAGGCCCCAGAGCCTGGCACAAGAGGCATGGGAGAGTGTAGGAGCAGAGCCCAATACTCACATACAAGTACAGTCACTAAACAGATAGAAAAAAAAAGCACAAAAAATAGAACTTGATTATTTAAAGATACTATGGTGACAGGGAAGATTCAAATCACAAATTTAGAACATTGTCAAAATGATTACATGGGAAGTCTCAAAGAAAAATGTAAATTGATCTTGGCCCCCAAAAGAACTCATGGAAGAGTTTAAAAAGGGGTTTTATTCATTTTTCCTGAAGAATAATATTTTGGAAATAGTATTTTAATTTTTTCCCAATTGTTTGTCAAGATATTTTTGGCATTCATTTTTACAATATTTAAAAAGGATTTTTTAAAGCAAATTAGCGAAGTAGAAGGAAAATTGGGAAAAGAAATGAGTGGTGAAAGAGGACCAAGAAAAAAAGAGCCAATGGCATGGCAAAAAACCACAAAATTATTTTGGAAGATGCACAAATATTTAACAAAGAAAATGACTCTTCAAAGAAACAAAATTGGCCAAACTAGGAAAAAAAGGTAGAAAAGGTGACTGAAGAAAATAACTTCTTAAAAATTAGTACTGGGCAAGAGGAATCAAAAGATTCCATGAGACATCAAGGCATGATGAAACAGTGGGGGCTAGGTGGTGCAGTGAACAGAGCACTGTACCTGGAGTCTGGAGGACCTGAGTTCAAATCCGGCCTCAGACACTTAATACTTACTAGTCATGGGACCTTGGGCTAGTCACTTCACCCCAAACTGCCCTGCCCCCCCACACTAAAAATAAAGCAAAAAAAAAGAGATGATAAAATAAAATTAAAACAATTTGACAAAAACAAAATGTGAAATTCCTCAGTAGAAAAAAAATTAACCTGGGAATTGAGAGAGATAATTTAGAAATTATTAGACTACCATAAAGCCAGATCAAATAAAGAGGTCTGGACATCATAGTTTAAGAAATTATCAGGGAAAACTCTCCTGATATAATGGAACTAGAGGACAAAACAGAAATGGCAAGAATCCACTGATCATCTCCTGAAAGAGATCCCAAAATGAAAACTCCAAGGAATATCACAGCCAAATCCCAAAGCTCCCAAGACAAGGATAAAATATGGTAAACAGACAAAAAGGATCAATTCAAATGCTGTGGAGGCATAGTCAGGATTATATGGGATTTAGTAGTTTCTACATAAAAGGAGAAAGCTTAGAATATGTTATTTTGGATGGCAAAAGAGTTAGGATTACAACCAAGAATCACTTAACCAACAAAACTGAGTATACTCCTTCGGGGGGAAAATGATTATTTAATGAAATGGAGGACTTTCAGGCATTCCTAATTAAAACACCAAAACTGAATAAAATAACTGATTTTTGAAAAAAAATCATCTGGAAGAAGAAAAGGTCTAGAATATCAAGGGAATTATTGGAAAGAAATACAAGGGAAGATGGCCTAGCCATACCAGATGTAAAACTGTAATATAAAGCCGCAATCATCAAAACGACTTGATACTTGCTAAGGCACAGTGTTGCATCAGTAGAATAGGTTAAGAACTCTATCACAACAGTCAATGATTATTGTAATCTCCCGTTAGACAAACCCAAAGACTCCTGCTTCTGGAAGAAGAATTCACTATTTAATAAACACTGCTGGGAAAACTGGAAAATGGGATGGCAGAAATTAAGCATAGACTAACATCGAACAGGGCATATACCAAGATAAAATCAAAATGTGTACACAGTTTAGATATAAAAGCTAATAGAAGAAGCAAATCAGGAGAGTAAAGAATAGTTTACCTGTCAGGTCTATGAAGAACAGAAAAACTTAGCACCAAAAAAGAGACAGAGAACATTATGAAAGGCAAAATGGATGCTTTTCATTACAGTTTGGCACAAAGCCAATGAAACCAAGATTAGAAAGAAAGCAGAAAGCTGGGAAACAATTTTTATAAGCATTGTCTTTGATAAAGGCCTCATATCTAAAATATATAGAGTACCAATCAATAGCAAGTTGATAAGAGTACAAGTCATTCCCCAGTTGAGAATTGGTCAAAGGATATGAACAGGCAGTTTTCAGAGAAAAAATTAAAGCTATCTATATTCATATAAAAATGCTCTAAACATCTACTGATTAGAGAAATGCAAATAAAAACAACTCTGAGGTGCCACATCACACCAATCAGATTGACTGATGGAAGGGAAGGTGGATTAGAGGAGGCACTGATCCAGAAGTAAAACACTTGTGAAGAGGGACCGAGTGAAATGGAATAAAAAAGGACATACAAGGGAAAACAGGGTGGAGGAAAATACCCAGCTAGTTATCATTATAAATATGAATGAGATGAACTCACCTATAAAAGAGAAGTGAATAGCACAGCAGCCTAAAAACCAGCATCCCACAATATAAGGTTTATAAGAAACACATTTGAAAGAAAGACACACAGTGTAAAGGTAAGGGGCTGGAGCAGAATCCACTATGCTTCAGCCAAAGCCAAAAAAGTAGGGATGGTAATTATAATTTCAGACAAAACAAAAATAGACCTAATTAAGAGAGATATGGAAGGAAACTAAAGCATGCTGGAAGGTAACATAGACAATGAAATAATATCAGTACTTACCAGATGTGCACCAAATGGTTTTGAAGTCTAAGTTTTGAAGAAACTAAATGAGTTACAGGAGGAAATGGATGGTAGAAGTATACCAGAAAGCTTTTTAAAAAATAGGAAAAAGGGGCGTCTAGGTGTCACAGTGGGTAAGAATACCAGCCCCAGAGTCAGGATGACCCCGGATCAGATCCGGCCTCAGAAAATGAGCACCCACACATAAATAATGACTGCCTGTGTAACCTTGAGCAAGTTACTTAACCCCAATTGCTTATAAAAAACAAACAAACAAACAAAAACCACACAGGAATAGTCATCAAAATTCCAGTTTTAGAAAGCAAGTCATGTTTAAGGACATTTCTTTTCAAGTAAGTTTACTGACAGTTTTCTTCAATGCTAACCATTCTGTAGTGCTTCAGAATTCAGTTACGTTAAAAAAAGATTTTTTTAGCAAATCCATATCAGTATAATATCTTTTAAAATGAAAACATTTAATGACTACAAGTTTGATGAATATAAATGATGACAAATTATAGTAGCTTATATGTGCCCCAAATTTCAGATGTATGATGATCCCCAAAATGAGTCTTTTCTTTGAAGTATTAATTGAAAGGTAACAGGATATTAACTTAATTTTAACCCATTAAAAAGCCATTGTTTATACAAATATTGCTGAAATCTCAAATCCTGTATTTTTGTCCTTTTTTTTTCATTTTTCTTACCTATCAAACTCTACTTTTCTTTTCTTTTTCTTTTTGGAGGGCAGTTGGGGTTCAGTAACTTACCCAAGGTCACACGGCTAGGGGTGTGTGTGTGTGTGTGTGTGTGTGTGTGTGTGTGTGTGTGTGTGTTAAGTGTCTGAGGCTGGAACCGAACCCAGGTCCTTCTGACTCCAGGGCCGACGCTCTACTCACTGCGCCACCTAGCCGCCCCTTCTACTTATCTTTTAAAATAGTAAGTTATTAAAATAACTTTATTTAGAAAGAAAGAAAAAGAGAAAAAGGAAAGAAAGAAAGAAAGAAAGGAAGGAAGGAAGGAAGGAAGGAAGGAAGGAAGGAAGGAAGGAAGGAAGGAAGAAAGAAAGAAAGAAAGAAAGAAAGAAAGAAAGAAAGAAAGAAAGAAAGAAAGAAAGAAAGAAAGAAAGGAAGGAAGGAAGGAAGGAAGGAAGGAAGGAAGGAAGGAAGGAAGGAAGGAAGAAAGGAAGAAAGAAACAAAGAAAGAAAGAGGAAACAGAAATTCTGGTGAAAAGCCTCTTGATTCTCCAGCTTATCTTGGAGAATGAAATATTCTCAGAAAGCATGGAGGTTCCTGGGGTGGCTAGGTGGTGCAGTGAGTAGATGCCCTGGAGTCAGGAGGTCCTAAGTTCAAATCTGGCCTCATAAACTTAATACTTACTAGCCCTGTGACCTTGAGCAAGTCACTTAACCCCAATCGCCCTACCTTCCCCCCCTCAAAAAAAATGGAGGGTCCTTTCTTTGCAAAGCTGGAAGTAATAAGGATTTGGGAAAATGTACATACTGTCAGACACAGCTACAGTGTTGGTTGGCTATCTTCTGTTATGATAAAAAGGATGAGTATTGAGATATTCAGAAATAAAAGGGATATAAAAGCAAATTATAACAATTTATTTTTTTAAAAAAAACAAGAAAGGAATGCAAAAGCCCAGTGAGATTGGAAATTATTTCCCCCTCATTTTCCAGAAAAGAAAAGAGAGTGGAGTCTTTCTATTATAGGCTACTGTCCTTGATTTTGACTGTTAACAATATTCTTCAATGTAGTACTAAATCATGAATGTTTAAAGATAAGGAGAGCTTCATGTTTCAAGGGACTGGGAGCATCTAAAGAACAAGGGAATTCTCACATGTATTAACAAGCTGGCAAGTTCAATGTAGAGGAGGAAGTGAAGAGGCAGTACATGTAGAGCTATGGAATAATTCTGATGGACTTCCCATGGAGGTGATGCAGGGAGCTCAATCCTTTCAGTAAAGCACATTTGTGGCCTTCAGAAGAATGACAAGGTAGATTCACCAGAAAAATCATTTGTACAATAGACAGAGAAATGAGGCAAAAATGAATGGCTGATGGCTTCCTGACTAACACAGCCTTTTCAGAGAATCACAAAACTTCAGCATTTTAAGGAAACACCACAGTACTCTGGTCAACTTCCAAATAAGCTCACAGGAATCCCAACACTATCCCTCCAGCCTTTACTTAAAGACCTCCTGTGAAGGGGTACACACTACCTCTAGGCTGCCCTTTAAACTTCTGCATAGCTCTAGATTGGAGTGTGCTTTTTTTTCTTATATCAAACTTTCATTTGTGGCTTTCCAACTTGTTGCTATGGCCCCAGGTTTTATCCTCTTTTATCACATTTGTCCATGTTCCATAGCAAAAGAAAACTCTTTTGACCTTCTTAGACATAAGGATATGACATGCCAGAAGAACCTCCTGAGATTATCTCACCTGAAAACAGCTATCCACTCCTTCCTATCCTACAGGAGCAAAGAACATCACCAGAACCACCCCAGAATACATTTCTGAAGATCATAAAAATTGAACAAGAAACGAAAGGATGTGTGGTAACAGCTATACCTTTTTTGTTTGTTGTTTTAAAAGCACTGCTGCATGCTGAATGCAGCAGGAAAAAGTAGAGATAGGAGGTAATGAACAGATTGAGACTGAGACCAAGATTGGGATTTTCAGATGATTGCCAGGAAATATGAACAAAAACTTATTTCCAGGCTCTGCCTCTACTTCCTTGATTATTTCACCTCTCAACATCTTTCTTGCCATCCAATCTTATGACTAAACTAAAGCTATTTTCTCCTAAATTACCACTGGACTCAACTTCCAAATCAGATAGACTTTTCTCAAAATCCAATCCATCTCAAGCTATCTGCAGCAATTAACATTTGGGGTCACCCTTGGCTTCTTAAATACTCACTCTTCTACTTAACTGGAGGTTAAGGGATATTGGAATAAAATGGCTATAATTTTAGCCATTTTTGTGACAATACTCTCTACCTGGTCAACCCTTCTCAGTCTTCCTTCCTGAAACATCATTCATACACAATCGCTAAGTAGGGTTAAACTGAAAGGTTCTTGCTGAGGACTCCTATTTTCTCTTTATACTGAATATGTGACCCAACAAGCTCCCACAGATTAAACTATCTCCACGCAGATTATTACCAGATCTTTATTTCTAGCCCACATCTCTCTCCTAGAGCGATATATACTTTCACATAACCAAATCCCTATTGGACATTGTTAACTCAATATCCCATAGGCATCTCAAAGTCAACATGTCCACAATAGACTCATTATCTTCCTCCCCAAATCTATCCTTCTTCAGGATTTATTTCTGTTCAGGGCAGAGTCGTTCTTTCAGTGAACAGATTTACGAACTTGAAATCATCCTCAATTCCTCTCATTCACCCCACACAGCCAGATCAGTTGCCAGATCTGATCCCATGAACCTCCCACAGCACTCTCTTCCCTTGCTATCCAGCTACATGGTCATCAACCTAATTTATTGCCCCTGGGATTACTGCCTTGCCTTCTCACTGGGCTCTCTGCCTAAAGCTTCTCCCCACACCAATCTACTCTCCAGACAGCTGCAAAAGTGATTTTACTAAAATGCAGACCTAACCATGTGACTCCCTTTCTTGATAAACTCCAGTGACTCCTTATAACCTGACTGATCACATAGTAAGGAGCACTTCAGACACATCTATGACAGCAGATCCTAGGAAAGGGAAGGGGCTGTTTGGTACCAATCTACACAAACATGATTCCTCTCCTTTTACCGGGATTTGTAAAGTCTGGTTAAGATTACAGCACAGAAGAGAGAAGAAAGAGCTGATGCTTAGCCACCAGGAAGAAGAGTACATCTTTGTGAAGAAATGATAGAAGTAACCAGGGAACAAGGAAGCCCAGCAAGGGCTACAGGGACAACATGGAAATGAAACAATGTCCTTCCCTTGTCTAATCCTTTTCAGAGGTCAAGCCTCCAACCGATAATCATTTGGAAAAAGGTTTGCAGCCCACAAAAAGGTAATAACCCAAAGAAGAGTCCAGAGGCCCCCTGTAATGGGAATGGGAATTCGAAGATGTTCCCTGCCCCTTAATAGTCCTAGGGGGAAATTTGAAGACCTCCCCTGCTTTGAAAGGAAACTCTGCCCCCTGACAGTCTGAATGTAGTCACATGGAGCCTGTGGTGGGAGGAATCTGCTGAAGGGAAGCAGAGCCCATAGACAGCTGGAAACCAGAGCCACATGGATGGTGGGGGGGAGAGAGAGAGAGAGAGAGAGAGAGAGAGAGAGAGAGAGAGAGAGAGAGAGAGAGAGAGAGAGAGAGAGGGAGGGAGGGAGGGAGGTGCTCAGGCAAGGAGAGAGGTTGTGAATAAATATTGTTCTTGTATTGCTTTTTGGGAAGGCTGAAGGATGCTGTGGCTCAGGGTTATTACTGCTTCTTAATATCTTTGGCACTATGATGGAATCAGCTTACTGGTTTGGGGAATCAGTTTTCTGGTGTGTAAATAAATGATTCAATTCTGTCCTCTATCTGGATAGTTTGATATATTTTGCGATCAAATGTCTTGCAAAATTTATAGTCACAGTTTTGATCATGATCATATGTGTTGTAAATATTGCAATGGTGCTACACCCCCTCACCTATATCCTTGCATCCCTCTTGGATGCTGTCCCTCAGTGGGGGTGAAGCCATTTGAAAAGCAGTCTTCCCTGAATTTGGAGTCTTACGAGCCTTCTTTTTCATTCCTAAGCAGGAGCCTAATTTTCCAAGAGGCCCTAAAGTTGGAAAAGACCAAAATATAAAATTTTTAAAAAATGGAATCTTACCTCTGACAGATAACATTTTGGAAGACTGAGTCACACATATAGCTATATCTCAGTCATCAAGCTCACCTGACCCAGCAGATGCTCCAAAGGTATTGGATACTGAATATGAACACAGAATGAAAGGACGAGATCCCATTCTACCTGCAACCCAGAAGGACAGGAGTTAAGATTAAAACAGCCTCAGTATCCCTGCATCAGGTAGGAATTCTACAGGAAGGCTATTCTTCAAGACACCTCACCAGCATACTGTCTCTCTAGCTGTAAGATATTCCCCTAGGAGTTTCTGTCTCAGGAAATGTCAAAGTAGTCCCCTATATAAGCTGTTCTGTGTGTCCCCAATATCTTCTTGGTAGGTAATACACAGCTACAGAATATTTGGTACCCATCTACTTTATTTTAAAGGATACATGAATAAAATGGCTAACTTTTAGCAAGTATAGCTTTCATACTCTCTAAGATTTCTACTTCTTAATAATTATTCCCCCTCCTCTTTATTTCCTCTCTATGATTTTCCATATCTCCCAAGAAATGTTTCCTCCCCTCCCATTGCAGCAGGAAAGCTACTCCAATAAAGCATCTGAAAATCCCAGTCATGGTTTCCAGAAATGAAAATAAAATCACAAAAAATGACCTCTTTATAAATAGAATATGCTAAAGCTGCTCAGATCCACCTTACTTGAACTAGCTGCGTAGCCATGCCAAGGAGAGGAGCCGAACTGAAGACATGCCAACGGAATGTCCCTCCGAGTTAGGGGCCCCTGAATGGGCTTATTGAGCTCCTTATTGATAGCAATGTAGGCAGTGTGGGAGGAGACAACTCCTGACTGAAGGCTAACATCCACCACTTTTTTCTTCACTTCTGCAGCATCCTGAAAGTTTCCATCAAGGGTCTGGATGTAGGACTTGGCAGCCAGGCGGTGAATGGTAAGTCTGGAACAAGAAAATCTGTGCTGTCTATGGGGACCTAGGAAGGCAGTGCTAAGCCCCAATTACAAAGGATTACCAATAATCAGGAAAAGCAAGTGAGGAATAAAAAGAATAGATGTCTGGATCCACAGGAGAGACATTAATGAGAAAGGGAGGAAGAGAAGCCTCAGCAACAAAAGGGCAAATGAAAAGGGAGGGAGGAATCAGCAAGGGCTCTTACTTGTCATCTACTTTGGGATCCAGGGAAAATGGCACTGTGTTCCTGAAGTCACCACCTTGGAGCTTGTAGCGAAGACACACCTCACCTGCTGCCTCTTTGGACTAGAATGGATAAGCAGAGAGCTCAGGGAGTAGACAGGTCATTAAGAGGAGTGTTGAGGCCTAAATCACAAGCATGAGAACATAGCTCTAGAGCTTGCATTTGTCTCAGAGGACATGCAGCCAGACTCCTTTATTTTATGTAGCTGGGAACAGAGGCCCATGGGAGCTCAGGGACTTTTCTCTGATCATAAGTCAAGAGCATCTGAGATAAGATTTGAACCAAGGTCCTTGGACCCCAGTGCAATGACTCTCTCCCAAATTCCACAATGCATAAGAATGGAGTCATGTTCAGGAAAAAAAAAAAACGAAAACATTGTCAAGGTCCAGATTTGCCAACAGGGAAAGGGAATTAGAGCAGAGGTTCCTCCCTTCTATGGGCCATCCTCTAGATAAGCCCACATACCTACCCTCTGACAGAAAAGGAAAAGCCCAGGGCAGCGTCTGGACATTGCCTACCACAACCATGGGACCCAAAAGTAGGAATGGGCACTTACTGCATTTGTCCCTTTCAGCTGGGCATAGACGATTAACCTCTGACCCTGGAAGATGACAGTAGGGGCTGGAGAGAGCAAGGTAGCCTCAAGCCCTGGGGGAAGAGTCCACATCAGGGAGACATCCTGTACCACTGGCTGCAGGGCCCGCTTGAGGGACCTCAGAGCCTAGAGGGACACAATGGAAGCTGCAGAGCTTGAGCTGGAAAGGACCCCAAGAAAAGGAGGGCTTATAGTAAGGGAGGGGACTTGATGGGAGAGGATAATTAAGAGCTGAGAAGATATTCCCTCCTCCTTGGTCATGTGGGAAACCAAGGCTTCAACCCTCTTCCAAACTCTTGAGCAAATACTGTAGCAATAGGTACCCCAATTCTTTTGTAATTTATAAGAATATTGGAGTAGTGGGATTTTTACAGTTGACAACAACAATAACTCTAAATTGTAGAGCCAGAACCTCCAAGGAAATATGGAAAGGTCCTAGGCTATGAGGCCAGCTCCAGCCTTTATACCTCTTATCCACTTGATGTTCATGTCCCTAAGGCATCTGGCTCTCATGACCAGAGACTTTCCCAGGGAATATCCTAGATCTTTTTCAACATACACTGAGGTCAGCTCCATACACACAAGAGCTCTCAGATGTACAGCTGTAAAGGCCCAAGCTGCAGAAAATAAAAGGTTCCTTTTCACCTACAAGGCATATTTCCCAAGCAATTCAACACAAAATAAGCTAGGGAACAGGACATGGGGACAAGGATATTTCCCTGCTCGGTTAGCTCTTGTGACTCCGGGTGGAACAGATGCTTTTGAAAAAAGGAAACCATGTCACCTTGGGCTGCATTCTGTCCCTGCCCGTGATGAATTCTGCCGTGCCCCCAGCTGCCCGAGCAATGCCTTTAATAAGGCTGGTGGAAGCCCCTTCTCCAATTCCAAAAGAGAAACACCTGCAATGAGAAGGCAGCAGGCTGGCCAGAGGAACTCTTAGGAAAGGGTTCCTGACACCTGCTTCACTGGGGAATTAGAGGACAAATGCCTTAGGGGGTGGAGCCCTGCTTGGAGATAAGATACCCAGCCATCTCCAGATCATCATCACAGAATCAGAGATGGAGAGCAGGAAGAAGCCTCTGAGGCTGTCTGGCCACACCCCTCTTATTTCAGATGGAGAAACTGAGGCCTCGAGCCAAGGTGAGTAAGGATGTGTCAGAAGCTGACTCCTGAACACTGTACCTGTGATTCTGGCTGTGCTGTTGAACTTCAGTAATGACCATGCAGGTGTCATTGACTTCTCCATCTGTGAACACAAAGAGCTGCAGAGGGAGACAAGCAGCCACAGATCCTGTCAGAGCCATGTCAGGTTCCTGAGCCCAAGGCTCACCTGACCCAACCCACAGCAGCCATCCTAACACACAGCAGGTACCTCACTGTCCAATGACACATTACTGTGCCACTAGAAAGGGAGGCTCCATGGTCACTTGCCAGCAGTGTTGTAGATGCCAGTAGAGCCAGGGTATGTGGTTGTGGCAGAGGAAGGCAATAAGCATTTATGAAGAACCCACTATGAGCCAGACACTGTGCTAAGCATTTCAAAATATCTCAACAACTGGGAGGTAGGTGGTTCACTCAGGGCACCTGGGAGGGTCCCGAGCCTCCTGAAGCTCAGTGAGAGTCTTCTGTGAGTGGGACCTTTCACTGGATGACTGCAAAGGTCTGGAGAGGCAGTGGGTGTAACAGAAGGAATGACAGACTGACAGCCCATCAGTAAAGACCTGGCATCCAAGCCTTGTCTGTCACTGAACTGGTTCTGTGACCAAGAGCAAGGCACTCAACCTGTACCAAAGCTGGCCCAGCTTTGAAATGGAGACAATCACATCTGTAGCACCAGTCTCACCATGTTGTTGTTAAGAATCAAAAGAAAGAAATTATATCACTATCATTTATATAATTTCTCATTCATGTCATGTGCATCGTCAATTGCAATATGAAATTTCAGTTGTTATTGTCCAGTCCATAGGTCTCACTCCTAGTGCATGGGATGAGACTCTTCTTATGGGAGGGGAGATTCTATGAGACCTCATACCTTTGTCCTTATTATTGACTTCACATAAGGAAGCTAAGTGGCCCAAGGGATAGAGTCCCAGCCCTGAAGTCAGCAGGACCTGAGTTCCAATTAAGCCTCAGACACTTATATACCTGGGTAAATCTGGGCAAGTCACTTTACCCCAACAGCTTCCAAAAACCA
This sequence comes from Gymnobelideus leadbeateri, assembly GCA_011680675.1. Lineage (NCBI taxonomy): Eukaryota > Metazoa > Chordata > Mammalia > Diprotodontia > Petauridae > Gymnobelideus > Gymnobelideus leadbeateri. The sequence continues at coordinate 75,295 of WOXC01005185.1, read as the reverse complement.
TAATTGATCAATGCTGACTTCAGACAGGATTAATGCTAAGGACACATCAAGTAAACAAGAATAAGAATGGGTAGATGCCACAGTGAATAGAGTATTGGCCCTAGACTCAGGAGGACCTGAGTTCAAATCCAGCCTCAGACACTTAACACTTACTAGTTGTGTGACCTTGGGCAAATCACTTAACCCCAATTGCCCTGCTTTCCCCTCTCCAAAAAGCAAAAGAAAAAAACAAAAAAACAAACAAACCAAAACACAAAAACAAACTAAACAAGTCTTGGGTCTCCCTTCTTCCCACCCCAGTTCCTCACCTGCCTAGGGTGGCCTGGCCTGCAGGATTTGCTATAAATGTTCTTCAGGGGCTCTAAGATTTCAGTCCCTCCCAGGTTAGCTTCTAGAGCCTTCACTCTCTGCACAGCCTCCTCCATGGACTGTTGCGTGTACTCCACACTCTCTCTGAGACACAAACATACACAACAGAGTTCCAAAAGAGACATTTTCCAGCAGCATCAGACACTTAAGTCTCCTCCCCCTCTCATAAGCCCCAACTCCAAAGACAAGTCTCATACTAGGTCTTCAGAAATTCGGTAAATAACTGTATTTAATATCTCCCTTAAAACTTCCCCTTTTACCTTCATTCATCTTCCCCACCTCTGTGACTCTAGCCAGAGACTCACGGAAAGAAAGACTCAAAGGATGATCCAAATCCATAGATATTGAAAAAACAACCCAGGGGCAAACTCTTCAGCAACAGAACCAGAGTCTCCTGAGTGAGAGGAAAGACAGGGAGGACATTTAAAAAAAAATAAAGTCTAACATTTCCCATTGTTAAGATACTCACCCTTTTCTTCCCTCCATGATTTGAGCCCCAGTGAGCTAGCCTTAAAGTGATCAGATTCCAATTCAGCCTACCATAAGGACACACTCACTGTAATGCAAGATCAATTTAATTCCCTAAATTTCATTTTCACTCCCGAAAAAAGCATATGCAAAAGGGGCATAAAAGGGAAAAGAAACTAGTACCTTGGCACTATCGATGCGCAACTGGGTACCTTCTTTGCTATTCATTTGGCAGGACATGCTCCCTGACCGGTCCATGAGGAAGATAAATTCACCAGTGCTCTTTCCCTGAGATTCAGGGATGCAAGGGTAGAAACTCACCATCACAGCTGGATCTCCCATCAGGGAACCTATACAGAGGTAAATACATCAATTATATATATTCGCACATGTATATATGTATACACAAACATATGGATGCACACACTAGAAAACAAAATGATGTGGAAAAGGAGCTGAGTAAAGATAGAAGATTTAATTATTATACCTTGAGCTTTTATTTTTGACTCTTATTTTGCCCTAGTTGGAAAAGAACTTAACACAACTTAGAAAATTGTCAATCTAAAACTGTATGGCAGAAGGAGGCATCAGACACAGGCCATACCTGTAAATCCCTTGATATTATGTGAATTAGATGAGGCAAAAATATTGCACTAAACAGCTGGGCTGGTCACACATCACAAGAGACACTTCCAAAAGATCTCATCCAGCCAGAGCCATGTGCCTAATCTAATCACCTTAAACTCAATCTGGGTAAAATGAAAAGCCCTACCAACAAAACCAACTATGCAAGCACAGGGCAGGGAAGCCATAGTTAGACAATAGCTTCTATAAAGAGATCCTGCATTAGACAGTAGGGTCTTTGCAATCTCTTCCTATTCAGCGACTGTGAGTCAGCTACTATACTACATTATGATTTTGAATTAGGTCAGAGTATAACAGAAAAATATTCAACAGTGAGGACAGGGGCTTTGTTCTTTATTTAAGGCTTAGCATTTCTACATTTGTTCTAATAATGTAAGCCTTCCTTGTTCTTTTTCACTAAGGTAATGAATGAATCTCTATCCTTGTATTCCTGAGACCACCACAGCAAACCAGAGTCACAATCATCCCTATTTCAACACCTCTCTGCCAAGTGTCAGCATGCCTGGAAGGTAATACCTCAATAAAGTGAGAAAGCTCCTGAGATTGGCTCACCTGGTTTGACATCTGCCTGGGCCAGCTCCACAGAGACACTGGGTGTGTTCACCTCCCTGTAGTAAACCAGAATCTCAACATCCCGATCAAACTGATGCCCTTCAGCCAAGGAAACCTGAATAAGGATAGGGTAAAGCAGAGCAATGCTAAGACAAGCAATCTCTTCTGGATACCCAGAGGAGAGTAAGGGGCTACAGAGTTGACTTCCCCTTGGTCAGTGATGCTCTGGGATGGAGCTGGTATGAAAAGAGAACAGTCTAGGACTAGAAGGAAGAGGACAATCTTATGGATGACTTCAGGACATTGGACAGTGACTGGAAACAAAAAGGAGGTATATGAGGCATGGAAGTGGGCAGGGCCACCAAGGCAATGATGCTCCCTGCCTAGGTAGTTACCTGGGCAACAGTCTTGTCTTCTTCCAAATACTGCAGGGGACTCAGAGCACAGTTGGACTGGACCTTCTCAATACCATTGGGAGAGCAGACATTGGCATGGACACCAAATGTGTAGGGCAGCTCCTTGCCAGGAACCCGAGGGATTTGAGAAGTGATGCTGTTGGCCTCAGCTGACTCTGCAATGAGACAAGAGTCATGATCCCAGGAGGAACTGAGGTCCCTTTTCTCACCTGGGCCACAGCATGCAGGTAGAACCAGGCTCCCCTATTGTTCTTCCATTCACAATCTGCCACCCCCTTGCTACTGGAGGTGATCAGGCTCCTCACCTTGCAGGAGATAGCGTGGATTCAAGATGGCTGGCAGAACAAAGCGAACAGCCCCATCTGCCTCCAGGGACAGTTCCTGAACATAGCTCAGGGTGACAGCAGCCTTCTGGCCAGGGGGCAGATTTCCTAGACTGCAGCTGAAGATGTCACCAGAGCTGCTGTCCTGTTCTAGGAGGAAGGCTTGCTGGCCTTGGGAGATGGCATCCTCATAACTCTCCTGGGCCTGAGGGGAAAGAGAACAGCTGGAATGAGGGAGTCTTAGAAACAAGGATAAAAGGAAAAGAAGGCTTGGGGCAGAGGCAGAAGGAGAGGTAAGGAAAAGGGGCGGGGGAGGCAGTCTGAAAGAAAAAGAGCAGGGCTGAGGGCAGAAGCAACAGCCAATCAGGCTGACTCCTCTCCTAGATGTCAGTCAAGAAACAGAGATTTAGGCCCAGAAAACCCCTCAAGGATCACCTAGGTCAACCCCCACATTTGTGGGAAGAGAATACTATGGGCAAAATGGCCACTCAAGTGAGGACAAAAGCCACTCAGTGATTCCTGCTGAGACTACAATAAAACATACTGATTTAACATGAAGCCTGCAAAGGGCAGCCCTAGGGTGCCATCCCTACTACCTGCTGCTTCTCTTGGATTTCTGCCACTATGGTCTTCCCATCCACCAGAGCCTGGAAGCTATAAACAGCAGAGTCTTCATCCATGGGGAACACAAAGAATGCTTCCACAGGATTTGCTTCCTCATTCTTGTAGTCCAGGGTTGCAGACACATCTGCCACAAACTCACGAATACATACAGCCACTGAGATGCTCTTGAGAGGCACTGGATGAAGGAAATGCACATCAGCCCTCAGTTCTCAGCACCAAAGCCTCCACAGGATAGCTCCAGAGTCCTGGAGTTCTCTCTCCTTTTCCTTATCCTTGCTTGTACTCAGGGTAGACTTACCTGGCTGCTTGGTGCGGGTGAGAAGACCACAAGGGTATTCCATGGTGAAACTCTATTGAAAAAAAAAAAAAGAACAGTGATATCTTAAGTAATCCATAGATGTTATCCCAATACCACTGTCAACTTGACTTTTTATCAGAACCAGAATTCTCTGCCAAAAATCCTCCACCAGCTGGAAGGCAGGTAAAGGTGGCAGGAAAGAGGCAAAATGAGATCAAAGAGAACAGACATGTCTATTCAGTCTGAGGTGCCAAGAATCATGTTCCCCTATGCTCAGCAAGTGGCCCACTTCCTTAGAGAACAGTGAGCCTTACTCACTGATAGAACTGTACTAGAGGTTATACATAGGAGACCCACAAAGGTTAGAAGGTAAGTGGTGCCTTCAGCCCTGAACAGGTAAATGAAGGGCAAAGATGATGAATGAAGACACGAGTGGGCAGTCTCTCCTTTATTTAGGAAGGAACTATATAGCAAAATAAAGGAAGTTTCTCGTGGCAGGGGCTGTGGTTGTTTTCCAAGGAGAGTATGCTATTGCAGCACTATCCTATCTGAGTCTACTAAGCTGTGACCTAAATCCTAAAGGAAGCCAGATTCTTTTTTCCTTTTTTTGATCTTCCTTAGCTTCCTTTTCCAGTCTCAGCTCAGTACAGGTTTCAGCATTCTTGAATGTTTTACTTTTCTTTAACAAATAATTTTTTCATTTATTCATCCATTTAATTTAGCAATTATTTTTAGAAATTTAATAATTTTTAGTTTTGAACATTCAATTCCATAAGATTTTGAGTTCCAAATTTTCTCCTCATTTCTCTGTTGTCACCATCGCTAGATGACATGCAATTTGATATAGGCTTTACATGACATGCAGACATGACTATGAGAGTAAATCTATTTCCACATTAGCCTTATTGTAAAGAAGAATTAGAACCAGTGGGAGAAATCACTAGAAAGAAGAAACAACAAAAGAAAAAGAGAGAGAGCAAATAATATCATTTGACCTGCATTTAGACTTCATAGTTCTTTTGCTGGATGTGGACAGCGGTTTCATTTTGAGTCTTGGAAGTGTCTCAAATCCTTGCATTGCCAAGAGAAAACTCTATCAAAGATAGCAATTGCACATTTTGACTGTATGCAATGTTCTCCTAATTCTGCTTACTTCCCTCAGCATCACTTCATATATGACTTTCCAGGTTTTTCTGTAGTCAACCAGCTCATTATTTCTTATAGCACAATAACATTCCAATACATGCATATACAATAACGTGTTCACCATTCCTCAACTGATGGGCATCCCCTTCATTTCCAATTCTTGACTACCACAAAAAGAGCTGCAGTATGTATTTTCATACATGTGGGCCCTTTTCCCTGTTTTATGGTCTCTTTGGGGATACTAGAAGTGGTACTGCTGGGTCAATGGGAATACACAGTTTCATAAAATTATAAAACCCTTTGGGCATAGTACCAAATTGCTCTCCAGAATGCTTGGAGCACTTCACAACTCTACCAGCAATGCTTTGGTGTTCCAATTTTCCTACATCTTCTCCAGCATTTATGATTTTCCTGTTCTATCATGTTAGCCACATGATAGAACATGATAGAACACACACATGATAGGTGTGTTGTGGTATCTCACAGTTGTTTTGATTTGCATTTCTCAAATTAAGAGTGATTTACAGCATTTTTATATTATTATAGATAGCTTCAATTTCTTCTTTGAAAAACTACCTAGTCATATCCTTTGGTTATTTCTTTAACTGCGGAATGACTTCTACCCTTAAAAATTTCACTCAGTTCTCTAAATATTTTAGAAATGAGGCCTTTAACACAGAAAATATTCTTTGCTAATTTTCTGCTTCCTCTTAATCTTGGTTGCATTAGTTTGTGGCACAATTTTTTAATTTAATATAATCAAAACTGTCCATTTTGTATTTCATAATATTCTTGATTATTGTCTTATAAATTATTCTGTTATCCATAAATCCAACAGGTAAACTATTCCTTAGTCTCCCAGGCTACTTACAGTACCCACCTTTATATCTAAATTGTGTGCCCACTTTGACTTTATTTTGCGATACAGGGTAAGGCATTGGTCTGTGCCTAGTTTCTGCCACACTGTTTCCCAAGTTTACCAGCAGATGTGCTTAGATCATGAGGTCTTATTGCAGAAGCTAGAGTCTTTGGGTTTTCTAAACAGTAGATTACTATTGTCATTGACTGGCATGTCTTCAGTACCTAACTTATTACACTAATTCTCCCCTCTATTTTTTAAACAAGTAGTTTTGATGATTGCTGCTTTATAATACAATTCAAAATCTGGTATGGATAGGCCACCTTCCTTAGGATTTTTTTTCATTTACACCCTTGATATTCTGGAACTTTTGTTCTTCTAGATGAATTTTGTTATTTTCTCTAGCTCAATAAAATATTTTTGGTAGTTTAATTTGTATGGCATTGAATAAGTAAATTAATTTAGGTAGAATTGTCATTTTTATTATATTAGCTCAGCCTACCCATGAGCAACTGATGTTTGTTCAATTATTTAGCTGTCACTTTATTTGTACAAAAAGTGTTTTGTAACTGTGTTTATCTAGTACCTACATTTGTTTTTTCAGGGAGACTCTCAAATATTTTATAATGTCTATGGTAACTTTAAATGGAATTTCTCTTATTCTCTCTTCCTGCTGGGCTTTATTAGAAATACACAGAAATGCCTTTGATATATGTAGACCAAATGTTATTCTTTCAAGACAACGGCATCCTTCATTATCTTAGCTTGCTTTCACCTTCTTTACAACTATTAAAAAATCTAGGTTGGTTGAAAATATCTCTATGTACTTAGAGGGGGTTTTCTTTAGGCTATTCCCTTTTGTCTTCCTGATGGGAATCCCTGAAGTATTTCATTTTTGAGAGCAGCCTTGGACTGAGGTCATCAATAATAGTTGGTTGACTATATGACAAAGCATTTTTAAGCATTTACTTTGTACAAAGTAGTGTGATACAAGTTGAGGAAGCAAGCAAGTTCCTGCTTTTAAGGACCTCACAGTCTAATGGTAACCTCCAATTTTAAAGATTTCCTATTGCTTTGGAACATGTAGAAATCTGGGCCATGAAATTCAACCTTTTCTGTCTCAGCACCCCTTGAAGTCTTCTCTTAAAATCCAGATCCCATGTCAAACTCTGCCTGGCTCTCCACTTCTCTACCACACATTCTAAGCTAGAGTGTTCATTTCCCATCAAAGTTTTTGTCCCCTCCACCCCCCAACCACTTTTTCCTTATATGTGAGCATCAGATTCAAAATGGAGTTTTCCTGGTTGGTTTTTCCATTTTTGAAGGACAAAATTAGCATTAAAGAAAGTCAAAGAAGGATTAGCTGTTCTGGTTGGGGAAGGGGAGGAAGAAGAAAAGGGTCCTAGCAGGTGGAGAGAGAACTGAAATGTCTAAGTCAGATTTGTGATATGTCTCAGTCTCCTCACTGTTATCCTCTTTCAGATGGTCTGCAAAATACTTTCATTGCATTATTTACCACACAGTTTTCTGCCACTAGTGGTCTTTATCCAAGTCTTTTGCCCACCTTGCTTGCTAGCTCAGTTCTTGGATTTCCTCACCACAGTATCTTCTGACAGAAAACTGCTAATCTAATGATAGAAAATTCTGAAAACCAAATGTAACTTGCCACTTCCTTAATGATCCTAGTGATGTCAGAATTGCAATAATTTTTGTACATTCCTACTTTTAAGATATTTACTCATGATGTGATTGGGTTGAACTGTACCCTACATCACCCCACCCAGAGATTTTACTTTGTAAAGGAACCTAGCATAAGCTGGTTCCCAGCCTCTAATATCTTTGCCCCCTTTCATTGGCATTCCTGAGATGAAGGGCAGCAAAACACCCAGAATGAAGTAGGTTTCCTTGTCAAGGGCCACTGTCATCTCCTGACTAGGCCTTGCTACCTCATACTATCTACTGCCCCTCTTCTCAGTGTATAATAACTATGGGAGTGAACCTGAGATTAATATGTCTGTTTCCTATGAGTCACCTTACTAGGCAGATGCACTGGACACAGAGTAAGCTTGTTTGCTGACAGTATCCAACCAGGAGCCTGAAGTGTGCCCAAGTATTGCCCACTTCCAGATTCCTTTACTGATGTTCACTGGTTGACCCTGCCGAGCTGTGTGCCCTCCTCTCCTGTCCCCCCAACTGTCCCAAATAAGCAATGTGGTCAACTGTTCCTGCAAAATGTCCTGCTTCTCTGTTTCTGTTCCTGAGAAAGATTATCCATTCTTTTTCAGAGCCCCTATATGAACCTCCCCTTTGTGATTTTCAAGCATAAATCTCCCCTCTCTCTCCTGGTCTATGGGCTCCTCTATACTAGGAACTTTGGCACTGTTCTTTGACTTTTCTGCTAATAAAACTTTTCACATTTCAGCCCAGCTTGGACTCCTCTGCATTTTGAGGCGGGGCGCTTCACTCTGCTGACAGAATCTTTCCCAGTGACTTGGCTGCTGGGACATCACCCACAGTGGCAGGTTTCCTAGCCTGGTATCTATCCAGGTATCTCAATTAGAGATGCTTTATACTTCACCTCATGGTTTTGATTAATCTCAGGACTTGACTCTTTTGAATATCTGATTCAATAGGGTGTGGTCAACATTTTCATGTTCAATGAAGTCCCAGGCTTGTCTCCACCATGAGGCACAGGTCACTTACTGACCTGTATCATATCCCAAGGGATGTGTGGGAAACACAAGGAGGCTTCCCCCTGGCACCCTAATATCAGAAATAGTGCTGCCCTTGGTTAATTTAAAAAAAATCTAACAAAATAGCTTACAAGACGCAACTCTGAACATTCAGGGAATACTAAAAGGTCAAGCAGTCCCAAGAAGTCATTACTAACTTTGTCTAACTTCCCCAGGGTAACAAGAAAGTGACAATTGATGGCAAGTGTTCCTACCCTTCTGAAAACCTGTAGTGCAGTTCTTTAGCCCTCCATGCTCAGCCCTAACTTCTATTTTTAAAATATTTTAACATTTAACAATGGTTTTATTTAGTATTTAATAACATTTTAATAATTCTCTAGCTATCTGCATGTTTTCTTTTCCCACATAACTGGACCTTCTTGAGAGAAGTTGTTTTTGCTTTTCCTTGCAAACTCAGCATTTGTATAGTGCCTAGCACTTTTTTCATTGCTGTTCAGGTACATTCCTAACTGTTCCTTATGCCATTTGGGGTTTTCTTGGCAAAGATACTGGAGGGCTTGGAAATTTCCTTCTCCAGTTCATTTTTACAGAAGAGGAACTGAGAGGCAAACAGATCAAGTGACTTGTCCAGGATCACACAGCTACTAAATGTCTGAGGATGGGTTTGAACTCTGTAAGGAGTCTTCCTGATTCTAGGTTTGGCACTCTATCCAGTGTTCCACCCAGTAAGTGTTTAAGAAATGCTTGCTCATTATAACTTTAAAGCAGTAAAACCTAGGCTGACCCTGAAGATTCAGTCAGTGCAGAAGTCCACATGACACCCCTAAGTCGACTCTAAACATTTAGCCCCATGTTTCTGCAAGAATGGGATCAGGAACAATCAGGCAAATTCTAGCTAAGGTTGGTGGGGCTGCAAAATGCATTCAGAACAGGGAGTAGCACAGTAGAGAGACCTGGTTAACAGAACTAGTAGCCTTGGTATACTGACCTGGAACAAGAACTCTGCCCCTGCAGGAATTCTAAGAAAAGACCAGGAAGGAGCTGAGCAGCAAATAGATTGTGGGAAATGGGTGAAACACACAAGGCCTGTCCAAGGAAGCCAAAGTTCTCACCCTGTCTCAAAGTCAGAGCTGGAAGGCTGCATAAGAAGTACTAACATCTCATCTAACTGTTAACTGAAGCCCAGTCTGGGGATTCTTTCCCATGCACAACCCTTTCTCTCAAGCTTAGGGGGAAAGTAAAGCATTTAATAGTGAGGTGAGGGAGTGCACTGGTTTTCGAAGGTAATCTAAGCCCTCAAACTGAAGCCCAAATTTAGACTTTCTTCTTTCCTCTGAGTGCCACACCCTCCCTGCTGGGCATAAGAAATCTCTGCCCCTGAATTGGCCAATGCCCAGCAGTGCACACGCCACTTCTTTAAGGGACACCCCCAGTTATGGAGGCAGGAGTAAACCCAGACTCTCAGGGACTTTGCATTCAGGACCAGGACACGCCAGATACTAGTTAAAGGTGTCTTGAGGGTGAGCCTCCAAGGAAGACCAGACTTCGAAAAGGACAAGAAACTCTGAGCAGGAGGGGATGAGGCTGCACCCCTTCTGACCCAGCGCTGATCCGGGTGTGGAGGGCTTGGGATAAGGAAGGCAGTGAACCACCGGGAAGAGAAGGAAATAAGCTGCCCCCTTCTCGGTCTCCTGAGGTCTCGCTGAAGGGACAGAGACAAATTTGAGCCCTAGAGCCAGAACTAGGAAAACAGCCGAATTTACAGAGGAGGTTCGGGTGCGGGTGAGGAGGAGGCTGAGCCTGGGGGTGGGGGTGGGGGCACTCTCCTGGGAGAGGGGTTAAGATGCCTGGTTCTGGGGAGGGGGCGTCCATTACTCACCTGTTCAGTGTTTAGAGCTTTCCACTTCCCGAGCAAAGTGAAAGAAGCCTCAGCTTGGGTTTCCGAGAAAGCCCCGCCTCCTCCAAGCTCTGACTACAGGCTACATAATCAGCATTTCAGGGACTGTCTGCAAATTCGCTACTCCTCATTTAAATGTCCACCAAATGCCTCTTAAGGCTTCAGTAGAAGCCCTTAAATCAGGGACTCTCAAAGTGTGGTCTTCCTACCCCTGGGGTCCTCTGAATTCTTTTCAGGGGGTCCTCGGGTTGCTGTTTTCAGGATGCCAAGTAGATTATTTGCCTCTTGACATACTCCTCCCTTGTCCAACTCTGTGAAGCCAGGTTCTCTTCATAAACTTCAACCAAAATAAATGATAACAGATTGAATGTGGAAGCTAATAAGAGTATCCAGATATCTTCTATTAAGCCTGATGTTAAGAAATTTGGAAAGTGGGGAGTGGGAAGGAGCAAAACAATGCCACTTTCTCATTGTTTTTTGTTTTGGAAAATAGGTATTTCCATAAAATTAAGGAATTTGTTCAATTTAATGGGCATATTGTTTTTTCCAGAATATTTTCTTAAAAATTTATGGGCTTCATGTCTAAACTAAAGAGGAGTACTTGCCCTCTTCTAATTATTTCCTATTTTTCCAATATATAGCTGGGTTTGTGCCTATTTGTTGGCTAGTTGTTTCCTTCTATTAGGTTGTAAACTGCTTGAGAGTAGGAATTATCTTTTTCTTTGTTTTGGCCCCAGAAACACTTAGCACAGCTCTATGCTGTTAAGCAGGAGCTTTATGAATATTCAGTGATTGAATAATGGATTTCTAATTGTCCATACATTTTTATGAAGCACCTATTATGTCCTGAACACTTTCTTAAGAGCTGAAGATCCAAATAGGAAAAAGAAAGATAATCTCTGCCCTGGAGGAGTTTACAATTTAATGTGGCCCACATTTAACTAAAAGGAAGGGGAAAAGTAAAGAGGGGAGGAGAGGAGAAAGTATGACAGCTAAATGCAGAAGTCCATGGTGGAAAAATTAAGAGTTGGCAGACCTGGGTGCCTGCTTTAAATGGAGGTTTGGGGAAGAAATCTTTGTTCTCCAATCTCGGGCTGACGCTATCTTCAGAATGATGAGGCTCTTGATCATGAGGTTCCACGAGTGTGATGGAAAAGTCCAAAGGACTGAGGTAAATATTGATAGCTGTCACCTAGAGAAACCATTATCTTGGGGGTCCTCAATCCTTTTTTTAATCGTAAACGAGGGTTGAGTCCCTAAAGTTTGAACACTACTGCCTTAAGCCAACCTTGGAGCAAGGAGGAGGATGAGCAGCAAAGCAGCAAATTAGGCAGTTGGGCTGGAGACCAAATTCTATAAAAGTGATAGGCCTGGGGGCGGCTAGGTGGCTCAGTGAATAGAGTGCTGGCCCTGGAATCAGAAGGACCTGAGTTCGGAGCCAGCCTCTGACACCTAATCCGCACAAACAAAAACCTAGCCGTGTAACCTTGGGCAAGTTACTTAACCCCAATTGCCCTAAAGGGGCGGCTAGGTGGCGCAGTGAGTAAAAGCACTGGCCTCGGAGTTGGGATGACCCGAGATCAGATCCGGCCTCAGAAAATGAGCACCCACGCATAAATCAAATGACTAGCCGTGTAACCTTGAGCAAGTTACTTAACCCCAATTGCTTTAAAAAAAAAAAAATTAAAAAAAAAAAAGTGATAGGCCTGGTTTGTCTTGTCTTTTCTCAGGTTCCTCTTGGTCACCTATATTGATCTCTCCCCCTGTAATTTCCATTCTCTGGTCTCTTGGGGGCAGGGGTGGGGAGAGAAGGGAGAGAAAGGTGAGAACAGTGAAAGAGCTTGGCTTCTTAGGACAGGGAGAATTTATATTAGTAGCAAGATACAAATTACAGAGCATAGCGGAGCTTATCCCGTGACTCTAGCTTGTGTTTCTTCTGTATAGAATCATAGGATGTTTCTCCTCATACACCCTGATAAAGTGTCACAAGTCTCATGTCTATTTCTAGTTTGGGGTTTCCTTGACATGGGGACAGCTGAGGCACTATCAGAAGCTGCTTATGCTGCTTTCAATGCAGATCTTTTAGATCAGGCAGTCAGTCAATAAACATTTATTATGATCCTACTATGTGTCAGATACTAGGCTAAGTGCTGGATCACATGGTTAATAAGTAGCAACAAATTTGTTTTTAGGATTAGGATCAGGATTTCTTTTTCTTCCATTTACAGAGATATTTGTCTTGATTACTGTTTTCTATACTGTAGTTTTCTCATTTATAAATCCCCAACATAGTTGAAATCTAGTTAAGTGGTCCCTCTACTCAATGGGCTCCCTATGTCTGGGGTATATGAGGGAAAGGGAACACAGAGGGAAGCCTGGGTAGCTTCCAATGAAATCTCATTATCAGTAATGTCCTTCTGAAGAACTTTAGAAAAGGGGGCTGGAGCAGGGGAGGGGAGGGTGGAATTCTTGATGGAATCCTGATAAAGCTGCCTCTAGCCCCAATATTCAAACTTCATTATAGGCCTGGTCCTAGTGAACAACAGGCCCACTATACCTACCTACCCCCACCACCACCACCACCAATGTCCTAACTTCTTCATATATGCCTCACTGCTCACTGGAACCACAGGTGTGTCCCTGAACTCTTAATTCCCACAGAAACAGCAATTGTGTCCATATGATGGGAACCTAGCTACTGCCTCTACCTGCTTACTGCCCTCAGACACATTCCCACAGAAACAGGTGTGTTATTGTATTCAATCACAATCACATCATCCACTTAGCCCAAGACAGGACCACAATAGCTAGCCAGTTGGAGGGCAGAATGACCAGAATGTTTAACTACCAAACCATAGGTTTGGGACCCCTCCTCCATTACCTAATCCCTTAAGAAACCCCTCCGGCCTTTTTAATACTAATGATATTCCTCTATTCTATGTAAATTTCTGTTGTGTAATTGCGTCTTTACCCTATAAAAATCCAGCTTGCTATCTCTCAAGTTGCTGGTTCCTCTTGGAATTTAGCCTGCTTCATGAGAGGTGTCAATCTCAATAAATGCCTGTAGTTGGATTAGAAGTGGTCTGACTCTGAATTCTTTAAGATGGTTCCACCACAACACATCATGAAACCGCAACAGTTTTTGTGTGGGCAGAGCCCCACCTCAACAGTTTTTGGCATCCCTGGGTTTAAACTGCAATACTCTGAGACTCCAAGATAATAATTTTTCACATTCCCCTGTCAGATTATAATGGGATGTGTGTCCTTCTCAATGAATCACTAACTGAGATGGTCAACACTTCATCAAAGATTTGGGGGTAACAATATGGGAGGGGGGAAAGGGCAAAAATTGATTGAAGCATTGACAATGAAAGGGGGCAGTTCCCTTAGTAAGTAAATAGACCATACAGATAGCAAGATGCAAAGGAGAAAAGTGAACAATAAATTAATCATCCATCTAAGGCTCAGAAGTCTCATCCCATACAGCTGTCTGGTGTTTAGGATATAATGTGATGAGGTTTTATGGTTGGAGTGTGGTTTAAGCATTCTCTTGCTGATCACAGGGCTATTGAGTAGGATCAGGATTGGGACCCTTAGGAACATTCCTTTCCAGAGATGTTTGTTTCTTGTTTTGTCATTTGTAAATCCCCACCCCAGTTGAAATCTAATTAATTGGTCCCTCTGCTCAGTGGGCTCCCTGTGTCTGGGGGCATGTCAGGGAATGGCACCCAGAGGAAAACCAAGACCATTTAAGCCTTTGGCAATATAGAAAACATTGCAGCTCCCCCTGCTTGGTAGGAATTTGCTGCTGTAGATGGGGAAACAAACCTCAACATTATCACCCTATTCTTGAATAATGTTGAGAAAAAAGAAATATTTGGAGTCCCAGCCCAGGCTTTGCCCCATGGAACCTAAGTGAGTTCAAGGACTAAGCTGAAGGGATACATCCACTCTTGAAGAGAACATTATTTTTCAACCTGGTCAGTCATCCTTTTTGGCCAAGTAAGTGCCCTGGACTTCCCTTCATCCTTTTGGTCCTCACTTCTTAGACTCGTTAGGGAAGAAGAAATTGTGTTCAGATGACCTAGGAGAGCAGAGAGTGCACCTTGGGCCCAAGGCCATTACTGTAATGCCAAAGACAAGAGAGGAGCACAATAGGGAATGTGACCTGCTGTGGTAGCTCATTCTCTTGGATCCAGGGCTTTCAGTAGCTTGATTGCTCTGCCTTCTCAAATCAGTCCCTACTTTCCCATTTCCACTGCAAATACCTTTCCTTCTTTCCAGGAAGAATCTTCTTAAAAATCTCCCTGCCTCCAGTTCCTCCCTCCCAACTCTACTCCCATCCTACACAGTTAACCTTTCTGAAGTAGTTTGTTGTTGTAGTTATTGTTAAGTCCTGTCCAACTCTTCTCAATCCTATTTAGGGTTTTCTTGGAAATACTGGAGTGGTTTTCCATTTGCTTCTCCAGCTCATTTTATAGGTGATGAACTGAGGTAAATGGGGTTAAGGGACTTGCCTAGGGTCACACAGCTAATGAGTGTCTGAGGCTGGATTTGAATTCAGGAAGATTCATCTTCCTTATTTTAAGCCTAGTACTCAGTCCACTCACCCACCTAGATCCCTTCCTGAGGTATATCTCTGATCAAAAGATTTTCAGAACACTCTAATTTCTTTGAATGGTGCAAAAACTCAGTCTGACCTAAAAGCCCTTTTGTAGTCTAGCCCTACTCTCTTTATCCTGCCCTATCTACTGTTTCCCTTCACATATTCTACATTCCAACCAAAGTGGATTCCTCCACATTCCCTAAACATAGTCACTAAGATAATTCTGAAAAAAGATCTTATGCCTTTCCTTATACAAATGAGTAAAGTCCATGCTTGTTTTCATTATCTTTTCCACCTCAAAGTCCTTCCTTACCTCTGTGGAAATTCTACCCATCCTTCAGGTTCAGATCAGATGCTGTCTCCTCCAAAAAGTCATCTTAGCTTCTCAATGCTGGAGGTTCCTTTTAATGAACTTTTATAAAGCTTTCTTCCTTTAATAGGATTACAAATCTAGAATTGAAGGGAAAGGCCCACTCATTTTACAGATGAGAAAATTGCAACCCAAGAGGTTAAGAGACTTGCCCAAGGTAAAATATAAGTATCAGAAGTAGGATGTGGGGGGCGGCTAGGTGGCGCAGTGAATAGAGCGCCGGCCCTGGAATCAGAAGGACCTGAGTTCGGAGCCGGCCTCCGACACTTAATCCACACAAACAAAAAAAAAAAAAACCTAGCCGTGTGACCTTGGGCAAGTTACTTAACCCCAATTGCCCTAAAGGGGCGGCTAAGTGGCGCAGTGAGTAAGAGCGCCGGCCTCGGAGTTTGGATGACCCGAGATCAGATCCGGCCTCAGAAAATGAGCACCCACGCATAAATCAAATGACTAGCCCTGTAACCTTGAGCAAGTTACTTAACCCCAATTGCTTTAAAAAAAAAAAAAAAGAAGTAGGATGTGAACCCAAGATCCTCTGGCTTCAGAGCCAGGCTTCTGTCTTATACCCTTATCTCATTCTTCTCTGTGTGGTGGTTCTCTATGTGTTGAGTTTTGGAGTTTATTGGCACTCGAGACCCCAAAATACCAACATGTTGGATCTTCCCTGAATGAATTTGACTCAAGCCTTCTCTCAAAGTAAAACAAAGTTTATTATAGATTCGTCATATTAGAGTGGCTAGGTTGTGCAGTGAATAGAGCACTGGCCCTGGAGTCAGGAGGACCTGAGTTCAAATCAAGCCTCAGACACTTAACACTAGCCATGTGACCTTGGCCAAGTTACTTAACCCCAATTGCCTTGCCTTCCCCACTATTAAAAAAAAAGGTTCATCATATTGGGTAGACTCTTAAGGAACCCAAGCATTTGTGATGCTCATATTGACAAGTGGGCCAGGACAATCTGACACAAAGTCTGAGCTAGATTGAATCTCACCACCTTCATGGAAGCAAGATGTATCTTATATACAGAAAGACTTTGGGACGGATCTAGAGGTGGTCTTGGGGGGGGTAGGTTTGAGGAGGGTCTTGAAGCAGAGCCTAAGGAGGATCTTGATGGGACTGAGGTCAGACTCCAGGAACCAAGAGAATGGGATTTTGATGGGATCAAGAGTGTGAAAAAAGCCAGAGGCAATCTGGAGGTAACAGATAATGAAGCCCTAGGCTAGGTTGAGGGTAACAGATTCACTCATATTGATAATGGAAGACTTTTGGCCTCTGTGGAATGCCAGATGAAGGGTGAAAATTCAAGTGGGTTACCAGAGCCTAAATCCCATCAGATAGGGTATATATACTATCTCCTCTAGTGAATCATAAGCACCTTTAGGTCAGGTACCATAACTTTTTAATTTTTTTTAATCTCCCACTGTATTCAATATAGTGCATTACACAAAGTAATTAATCAATAAACATTTATTGAGTGACTACTGTGTGCAAAGCACTATGCTATGTACTGGGAGACATAATAGATATAAAAAAAAGCAAAAAGAGAGTTCCGGCCCTCCAAGGATCTTACAGTTGAACGGGAAAGACAACATACAAACAAATATATACAAAGCAAGCTGTATGCAGGATGAATGGGAAATAATTAACAGAGGAAAAACACCGGGAAGACTTCTAGTAAGAGAAGGATTGTACTTGAGATTTAAAGGAGGCTCGGGAGGTCAGTAATTAGAACAGAGGAAAAAGCATCCCAGGCATGGCAGACAGCCAGAGAAAATGCCCAGAGCTGAGAGATTAGAACTTCTTGTTCCTTCAATAGCTAGGAGGCCAGTAGCACCGGATAGAAGAGTCCATGTTTATGAGTAAGGTGTAAGTAAGACTGGAAAGGTAGGAAGATGCTGGTTTATGAAGAGTTTTGAATGCCAAATATAGCATTTTGGATTTTATCCTAGAGGCTATAAGATGTAAGACAATTGAAAAAGAGAGGGGCTAGGGGATACATCCATACCCACATATGTGTATTCACACATACATACACACATATGTGTATATATATACACACATACATATGTATGTATGTATGTGTGCATGTATGTATACACACACTCACACACACGCATATATATTTGCTATTTAGTCCTGGATGCAATGGGGAGCCACTGGAATTTACTGAGTAGGGGGTATGACTTGGTCAGACCTGAGCTTTAAGAAAATCATTTTAGTGGCTGAATGGAGAATTGAGTAAAGTGGGAAGAGAATTCAGGAGGGCAGACTCATCAGCAAGTTATTGCAGTAGTCTTCAGGGGTGGGGAGCCTGCTCCCTTTAGGCCACATGTGGACATCTAGGTCTTTTAAGTGGGGCCCTTTTGCTGAATCCAGACTTCATAGAACAAATCACCTTAATAAAACATAGACTCAGTCAAGAGGCCACACTCAAGGACCTAGAGGGATACCCAGATTCTAGGTATAAGATGATGAGGACCTGCATCAGAGTAGATGCAGTGTCAGAGAACAAGAGGCATGTTTTTGAGATGCTGCAAAAGTAAAATTGTTAAGCCATGGCTTCAATATGGGTAATGAGAGATAGTGAGGAGTTAAGGAGCACTCCTAAATTTTGAGCCTGAGGGGAAATGGGAGGATAGTGTTACCCTATACAATAATATGGAAGGTAGGGAACAGGGGAGAGGAAGGACTATGAGTTTGGTTTTACACATGTTGAGTTTAAAATGTCTATTGGACATACAGTTCAAGATGTCTGAAAGGCAAATTAGAGAAATTATATTGGAGGTCACTGAAGAGGTCTGAGGAGAGGCTAGGTGAATTGGAAAATCATCAGCAGAGAGATAGCAATAAAATCCATGGGGGTAAATGAGATCACCACATGAAGAAATATAGAGGGAGAGGAGAAAAGACTATACTTAAATCCTCCTAGGATACAGAGAATCTCTGTCTTACAAGTTGACTCTGCTCAGGCAAGAAAGTCCCATAGTTCAGGAAGTCCTGGTTAAAGCATATCTGCAAAGTCTGCCTTTATTGAAGCTGCTACTGCTGCTGAATTTCAAGAGTTGATTATTGCTTTCTATGGAGTCTCAAATCCAGGACTGCTCAAAACTCAAAAACATTTTTTAAAATGTTCCTATGTCCAGACAAGAAACCTGTGTGATCCCTGACCCCAGCTGTAAGTTCCCTAAGTTTGCTTGTTCTAATAATTGCATAAGATATATGGTTTCTAAATAATTTAATTTCTGTTGAATCACCAACTGTGATCATTTTATCTTCGGAAATATCCCTGCTTCTTTATATTTCATGCTTGAATTACTTGAAAACTTGTTCAAATAAATCATTTTATTGGTGGTGGTGGCAGGACATTTCCCTAGAAAGGTGGATATTTTTTGGTTTCTTTCAGATTCTATTTCAAGAAAGAACATCACTCTCAGAGAGTGACTTTGCTGTCCAACATCCAGCAAAATTTATTCCCATCTATCCTAAACTTTCTCAGTGTACCATGAACTCTGACCTCATACAAAGAGCTAAATATAGTACCAGATGAATTGTAGGTACATAATAAAATACTTATTCTTTACCACGATATTTGAGCCCTCCTTAATTATGCATCCTTTAAATTGCCTTCATATAAGCTGTTCCCCAAATGAGTTTTTCATTCCTGTGACACTTGAGATCATTCTTATTTACCTGCAGAGCTGATAAAGCAGTCTTTAGCCCTTCTCTCTTTCCTAAGCCCATTTTCCTTCTCCCTTTACTATCTTTCTGTTACCAATCGCATTCATTCCTACTCTGTCAACTGCCAAACTTCACAAATATCTCCTGGATGTGCAATATCCCTTTCATGCACTACTGTGCTTCATAGATGTCTGTCTGGGCTGATGTCTTTATCTCCCTAATAAACTGTAACCACCTTTAGAGTGTCTATGACTTATCTAAATGTTATATCTAGTATCTAGTACAATGCCTGGTACATAGTAGGTGTTTGATAAAAACTTGTCAATTGGATGATTAACTCTATGTCCAGTAGTTGCTAATATAATAATCTTCTGTTATAGATGAGACTATTAAATAAATTTTTATCATTTCCTATTGTTTCTATTCAGAGTTCTTTAAGAAAGATGCTTCAGGCTTGCTTCTTTGTCAACTATAGGTCATCCTTTCACTTTTGAGAAAAAAATCATTGTCATCACATTAATTGCAGGTGTCCACTTCTTTTTAAATATTTCTGTCATTTTTCCTAAATTTTTCCAATTTAATGTTTCCCTTTACATTCACTGAGAGAAGGGGATAAAGAAAACCCCCTAGACTTGTCAGCAAAAGCCCTGAATTTGTGCAGGCTCTGCCTCTAACCAGCTAGGTGAACTAAGCAAAGTGACAATTCTCTGAGTCTTAATTTCCTCACCTATAAAACAAGGAGAGTAATCAGCAGTATTTATCTCTAAATAATATCGTTATGAAAAAAAGTGTTTTGTAAACTCTAACATGCTTTTAAATATGAGCTGATGAAGCAGCCAAGAGTGTTCCTTCTTAACGGGAGGCGGCAGGTTTGCTTTCCTAGCCTATTGGTGTCTTTTGACAGAATCATAAATTATGGGATTAACCAAAACCATAGAATCTTGGCCTCACATGCATTTGCATCCTGCTCATCAAACTCACCCTCCGTTACTGACATCTTTACTCACACTTTGTGGTCTGATGTCTTCTTCCAGGATGGACTTTTCTGTGAAGATGAAGAACCACACAGAGCTGACTGAATTTATCTTGTTGGGAATTCCTCACACAGAAGGTCTGGAGACTGTGCTATTTGTCATCTTCTTTTTCATCTATGTCTTTACCCTGGTAGGGAATTTACTCATTCTGGTGGCCATCTTATCCTCCTCTCGCCTTCACACCCCTATGTATTTCTTCTTGGGACTTTTATCGATTTTTGATATATTTTTCCCTTCAGTGACCTCACCAAAAATGTTACTGTACCTCTCAGGGCAAAGCCAAGCTATCTCTTATAGGGGCTGTGCCTCCCAGCTCTTCTTCTACCATTTCTTGGGGTGTACTGAGGGTGTTCTATATTCTGTCATGGCTTATGATCGTTTTGTTGCCATTTGTCACCCATTGAGATATACAGTCATTATGAACCCCAGACTTTGTGTGGTCCTGGCTATGGGTGCCTGGTTGGTGGGATGTATTGATGCCACCATCTTGACTACATTCACTTTTTCATTATCCTATTGTGGCCCAAATGAAGTGGGCTATTACTTCTGTGACATTCCTGCTGTTTTACCCCTTGCTTGTGCTGACAGTTCCCTAGCCCAGAGGGTAGGTTTTACTAATGTTGGTCTTCTGGCTTTAACATTATTTTTCACTATTCTTGTCTCCTATACCCGCATTGGGATAGCCATTTTGAGAATTCGTTCAACTGAAGGCAGGCGCAAGGCCTTCTCCACCTGCAGTGCCCACCTCACCGCAATCCTGTGTGCCTATGGACCAGTTATCATTATCTACCTACAGTCTACACCCAACCCCTTGCTTGGTGCTATGGTTCAAATATTAAATAACCTTGTCTCCCCTATGCTGAATTCTTTAATCTATTCTTTGAGGAATAAGGAAGTAAAGAGGGCCCTGAAAAATGTGTTATACAGGTCAGGAATCACTGGAGAGGTGTAACTAATGGACCAGATCTATTTTTCACAATTGTCTCTTCAAATCTTGTTCTATCTTTTTTGTTCTTTCTGGGGTTCCCTCTCAGGAATAAAATGATAAAAGGAACATACTTTTCTGTCATTTCTACTTTTTTCTGCCTCTCAGATCTGAGATATGGATACTTGCATAACCTCATTGTTCCTGCAATGAACCTTAGATACAAAGAATACTCTGAATATGGAAACCATGATATGGGGGGTGAAAGCTGGAGAAGTGCTAAAAGACAACTCAAAAGACAAACTAGTTTTTCTTTATATACCTTAGCAATGTATCAGTATTGTGGTAGGTGAAAGATGAAATGCTTAGGAAAGAAAAATTTGATCTTCGAAGCATATCAATTTATTAAGCAATGTTTGCCATTGCTCAATGAAGCAGGACAAAGACCCTTCCTTAGTTTAGGGTTGGACCCCAAATATAGGGAGATACAGATAGTTTTTTGTTTTTAAATAGTATTTTTCCCCAGTTACATATAAAAAAAAATTAGCATCAATTTTCATGAGGTTTCAAGTTCCAAATTCTTCTTCCTCCCTTCTTACTCCCCTCCCTTCTTCCCTTCCATCCTTCTGCAAATGGTAGGCAGTTTGATATAGTTTATACATGTGCTATCATGTAAAAATATTTCCATATTAGTCACAGTTGTGAAAGAAGAAACAGATCAAAAGAAAAAATAAACACGAGAAAGAATAAAGTAAGTGAAAATAATATACTTTGATCTACATTCAGAGTTCATCAGTTCTTTATCAGGATATGGACAGTATTTGCCTTCATGAATCCTTTTTACTTCTCTTAGATCATAGTATTGCTGAGAAGAACTGAGTCATTCATAGCTGATCATCACATAATGTTGCTGATGCTGTGTACAATGTATTCCTGGCTCTGCTCATTTCACTCTGCATCAGTTCATACAAGACTTTCTAGATTTTTCTGAAATCTGCCTGTTTATAATTTCTTGTTATACAATAGTATTCCATTACATTCATATACCATAACTTGTTTAGCCATTCTCCATTTGATGGGCATTCCCTTAATTTCCAATATTGACCACCAAAAAGGGCTGCCATAAATATATATGCACCTGTAGTTCCTTTTCCCTTTTTTATGATCTCTTTGGGATATAGAACTAGTAGTCGATCAAAATGCTGTTGTTTTTGTCCTTTGCTGTTGAGGAGGACCATGACATCAGGAAGATGATGCCATGACTTGGCAAGTGAATTGGATTCAAATAAGGGAGGGCTGTGCAAGGTCACCAGCCTCATTTTCTCCTTTATCTGGGTCCAATGGCTAGATATAGATCAGGATGACTGGAGATGGCCCCCAGTTTGGTTGCTCTTTTGGCATACTTCCCAATTGCTTTTTGGAATGGTTGGGTCAGTTTATAATCCTACCAACAATGCATGTGTCCCAGTTTTCCCACATCTTCTCCAGCATTTATCATTTTCCTTTTCTGCCATATTAATCAATCTTATAGATGTGAGATGGAACCTCAGAGTTGTTTTAATTTGCATTTCTCATATCAAAAGTGATTTAGAGTACTTCTACACATGCTTATAGAAAGCTTTGATTCCTTCATCTGAAAACTGCCTGTTCATATCCTTTGACCTTTTATCAATTGGAGAATGTCTTGTATTCTTGTAAATTTGACCAAGTTACCTTTTTATTTGAGAAGTTAGGCTTTTATCAGAGATACTTGCTGTAAAGCGTGTTTCCTGTCTTTCTGTTTTCCTTATAACCTTGGTTGCATTGGTTTTATTTGTACAAAAGTATATTAATTCAATATAATAAAAATATTTATTTTACAGTTTGTAATGCTGTCTATCTTGTTTGGTCATGGATTCTTCCCCTCCCCATAGATCTGACAGGTAGACTAATCCTTGGCCTTCTAATTTGATTATGGTGTCACCCCTTATGTCTAAATAATGTCAACAATTGTCAAGTCTAATTTTTCTAATACTCTATTTGCCTCCTTAGTTTCTTGCTTATTTTTTGGTTGGAGTTAACGAATTCTGAGATGGGACAGTTGAGGTCCACCACTAGTTTAGTTTTGTTGTCTATTTCTTCCTGTTACTCATTTAACTTCTCCTTTAAGAATTTGGATGCTATACCACTAAGTGTATATATTTTTATTACTGATATTCCTTTATTGTATATGGTGCCTTTTGGCAAATGTAATTTCCTTCCTTATCTCTTTTAATTACGTCTATTTTTGCTTTTCCTGTGTCTAAGATCAGAATTTCTACTCCTGCTTTTTTTTTACTTCAGTTGAAACATAATAGATTCTGCTCCAGTCCTGTACCTTTACTCTATGTGTGTTTCTCAGCCTCAAGTGTATTTTTTTTTGAAACAACATGTTGCAAGATTCTGGTTTTTGATCCACTTTGCTATTTGCTTTCATCCCATTCACATTAGAGTTATGATTACTACCTGTGTGTTTCCCTCCATCCTATTTTTCCTCCTGTCTGTCCTCTCTCCTTTTCACCCTTTCCCTCCTCACCAGTGTTTTACTTCTGTCTACTACCTGCTCTTATCTGTCCTCCCTTCTGCCAATCGCCTTCCCCTTCACCTGATTTCCCCTCCTACTTCCCTCTCAGGTAAGATAGAATTCCATATTCAATTGATTGTGTATATGATTCCCTCTTTGAGACAATACAGATGTGAATAAGGTTCAAGAGATGTCCACCCTCCCATCTCCCCCTCCATTGTAATAGGTCTTTTGTACATTTTCATGCAAAATAATTTGCCCCATTCTGCCTCTCCCTTCCTTCTGCACTCCTTTTTCTCCTCCCTTAATTTTTGTTATTCCCTCAAATTCACCTTATTCACTGTACCCTCTATGTATATTCCTTCTAGCTGTATCATTAACGATAAAATTTTAAGAATTACATGTATCATCTTCCTGTACGGATGTAAATAGTTTAGCTCCATTGAATCCCTTATGCTTTCTTTTACCTTTTTACCTATTGACACTTCCCTTGGATTTTGATATTGAAGGTCAAATTTTTAATTTAGTTATGGTCTTCTTATGAAATCTTGAAATCCTTCTATTTCATTGACTGACTATTTTTTTTGCCTGGATGTATTATGCTTAATTTTCCTGGGTAAGCAATTCTTGGTTGTAGTCCTAGGTCTTTTGCTTTCTAAATATCACGTTCCATGATCTCCACTATTTTAATGTTACAGTTGCCAAGTCTTGTGTAATTCTGATTGTGGCTCATTGTGAGGGATAACTTGCAGTGAAGTTTCCCCATTCTGAACATACTATATACATTCTTATTACTTCCTTATATTTTGTAACTAAGTTCATTATCGTTTCCCCATATATATGTAGGTCATTGTGTATTTCAAGATAATGTAAGAACTATTGAGTATTAATACAATTGATTGGATTAACTATTGAGATCAAATTAGAGATATTTTTAGTTTGGGGAAAGGAATGGTAGTGTGAGAGGTAGCAAAGGATTAAGTTTCTATAGAACTGCAAGAATTGCTGAAACAAGACTACTAATAAAAAGTATCAGACAGTAGACTTGGGAAGAGTTGAGGCAGTAGCCTTGGGAAGAAGTTGGGTTCCCAGTTCCCAGAGAACTCCTAGATAATACTAAAAATGAAATAATGTAGAATAAAAGAAGCTGGCACCAGCATGTGGATTTGACCAATCAGAAAGCAGACAGCAGCCTTGGGACACTCAGGCCCAGATAAGGACACATCTAAGTTGGAATGAAGGGGGTTCAGTATTCTGGGGTTGTTGCTGGGCTTACATCATGGACCTCATGTATTATGTATATTATCTAACAAAATTAGAGTCTCATTAGTAATAATTAGGGTAATGAATGGAGAGGGCTTTGTGCCAATTGTTTGACACTAATAAGAAGACTGTGAGCTTGCCTTACCAACCAATGGTAAGGTGGGACAGTGGAGAAGGTGTGGAATTCCCACATTAGGACTTTATAATCTTGCTTTTGCCTTCTGTAGTGTTCTCCTCCCTTCTGACTTTCTTGCTGGATTTGGGGATGCCCTTTCTCAAGAAAGATGGTGATAAAGTTTTTGCTTCTAGTTTGAGAAGTCTCTGAGTCATTTTGGGTGAGTGGTCTTCTGACCCATACATCTGTAGTATTTGAATTGTTTCTTTCTGGCTGCTTGTAGTATTTTTTCCTTCACTTGATAGTTCTGGATTTTGGCTATAATGCTCCTTGAAGTTTTTATTTTTGGATCTCTTTTCTGAGGTGATCAGTAGATTTTTTTCAGTGTCTATTTTGCCCTCTGGTTCTAGGACATTAGGCAGTTTTCCTTGATAACTTCTTAAAAGATGCTGTCCAGATCCTCCTTTTTGATTATGGCTTTCAGGTAGTACTATGCCTCTGATATTGTCTGTCCTGGATCTATTTTTCAGGTCAGCTGTTTTAATATTTTTTAAGCAATTAGAGTAAAGTGACTTTCCCAAGGTCACACATCTAATCTAGTAAGTATCTGAGGCTGGATTTGAACTCAGGTCTTCCTGATTCTAGAGCCAGTACTCTAGTCTCTGTTCCACCTAATTGCCTCAGGGAGATACAGATATTTTACACATTAAAAACGCATAATCACCTGGCAGCTAGGTGGTGAAGTGAGCGGAGAGCCCGCCCCAGAGTCAGGAGGACCTGAGTTCAGATCCAGCCTCAGACACTTAACATACAAAAATAAACTAGCTGTGTGACCATGGGCAAGTCACTTAACCCCAATTGCCCTCCAAAAAACAAAACAAAACAACCCCCCCCCCCCACGGAATCAAATAAGACCATGAAAGTTATAGTTGAGTAAAGAGAAAAGGTCTACACAAACAGTCATAATATAATATAAAAATGAAAGTAAATTAGGAAATGAAAAGTTTTATCTGTTATATCAGAGCAGAGAAATCACTTCTACCGTGGGAACATCAAAGTTTAATGAACTACTCATCCAAGACCATCTTAATCTTAATTTTAGTATTATTTGTATCAGGAATAACAGAAGGTATAATTATGGAGTCACCCAGTGTATGTGGAGTTAGTCTACTCACAGATAATAATTTTAGACAAGTAAGGACAAAAACAAAACCTCCCTACAGATTAATGGCTGCCAAAGAAATATTCCTTTACTTTGAAGAACAAGTAGTAAATTAATCTGGATCCCATTAATACTACTATGAAGAATAATTATTTGGTAATTGGAGACTCTATTGTATGTGTCATATTTTCCTAATCAGTTCATCAACAAGCTTTTATCAAGTGCTTGCTCTGGGCCAGACATGGTGCTAAGTGCCAGGGATATCTGCTTTCAAGTAGTTTACATTCTAAATACAATATATACACACATACATGTACATGCATGTACACAAATACATATACACACATATATGTATGCATATATGTATATATGTGTGTGTGTACATACATAAAGTGCAGATATAGTGTGTAGTGAATACTCTCTGGGCTCACTATCCTAGGTCCCAGGCTGCTACAATTCACCTTCCAAGCTCTAGAGGTAATCCTAGGATACTGTGGTTTCTCCTCTTTAAACACTGTTGACTTAAGTTGTGATCATTTTGTGTGTCTTCCCCTCTGTCCATCCACACCAGTGACTGGCACTGATATTTTGTTTAACTAATTAACGTCAATTCACTTTTACCAAGGGATATTTACTTCAAACATATAGCTAGACTAAAAGTACAAACACCTCCCCTGCCCCCTACCCCATCCCACGTCCATCTCAGTGGCATATTATTTCCTATACGAATTCATTCTCTGGGGGCAGGTGCACTCAGCCTTAATTCTTATAAAATGCTGGTACCAATAAGCTGAGGTTCAAATACAGAATCAATACCAAATGACTCATTGTTTCTGATATTGTTGTGGGTTCAAAAGGTCATCCTTCACTCTTCAGGGCATTGAAGTAGGACTAGCTACAAAACATGGGATAGACTCACTTCCAGGACACCTGAAAGTGATAGTCACATAGTCACCTGGAAGGCTTGTTCTCCTGACCCTTAGAGATCCACAAGGCTGTTGCCTTCAATTCCTACACCTGCAAATGGAAGAACAAATGTTAAGTAAAGGAACCAATGGCTCTCTTCATAGGGCCACATGCTGTCTTTGGAAAGAGAGGGCCTAAGGCCTCCCTCCTCACACCATTGTCTCTCACTGGACACTGTCAGTAAAGGAGTTAAACCTAGAATCCATTAAGAGATATAGTCAAGGTTTTTTTTAATCTGTTGTTTGCGTTATGATTAGCAGACCAGAACCAGTAAGAGAAAATCTGCTGATAAAGTTTCCCCAGAGCACTTCCCATTACATGTTATCTTTAATCTCTTGGAAACATGCCCCACAGCTTCTTCCACTTGCACAGATGCATTAGCCTAGCGGGCTTATATTCTCTATGCAGGGAACCGGTCCTTAATTACAAAGGCAACCTTAAAGGAAAAGGCATGAGCAGCTGAGAAGACTCCGGATTTGAAAGTAAACTGTGCCAACTCTTTTTTAAGAAAGAATTTGAATACTTTTGTTTTTAACAAAAGTTCCTTTGACTGCAATAGTATCTATTCACATAATCTTTAAAAAGAAACTTTGGTGGCTTCTGTTGTTCAAACTTGCTGAATATATCAAATTAGTTGATCTTACTGCCCTTTGTGTCTTTTTAATTTGTGTAACAGAATCTAGCACAAAAACTTCTGACACTATGCAAATTTTAGTTTAGCAATATGTGAATAATTGCATAGTAGTTATTAGATGTCTAGGTTTATCCTTCTAATATTTAAGGCATCTTTTGTGCTTTATGTCTGGCACGTGCTTAATTAACTTGTTCTTTGATTGATTGATTAGTATTACCTTTGAGAAAAACTCAAAGGTAGTAAGAAGTAGTAATAGAGTTCTTTTTTTTGTTTCTATTCATTTATGATTTTACATTACCGTATTGGTCAATCAATCTTTCCAGGATGTGTTTGGATGAATTTCCTAAATGTGAAAAGGCTAAAAAAAATTCCTGATATATAGAAGATCAGAAATGAAGGTACATAGCTAGGTGACATGCAATGTGGCTTTGATGCAGAGTGAGGGTAGTGAATGGGGACAAGCACATCTGGGCTCAGGTTCCACCTCAGTTAACTTGTTATGTGACCTTGGACAAGTCACCTAACCTAAGCCCTCAGTTTCCATATCTGTACAATGAGGGAACTGACCTTGATGATCTCTGAGGTCTTTTTGAGGCCTAAGACTATGATCCTATTTCAAATGATAAACTAGGATTATAGAAGTTACAGTCGATCCGTTAAAATTATGCAGTCAAACTCCCTAATTTTACAGATGAGAAAATTGAGACAGAGAGCCTTCTGAACCATGATTTGTTCAGGGGCACTGTGGTAGCAGAGCCAGAATTTGAAACCAGACCATCTGACTCTAATTTTAATGCTCTTATAAGGTCTTTGAGGACAAGGATTATATTCCATTTCTGTCATTGTTTCCCCAGAATCTAGAACAGTTTCTTGAATATAGTTAATAAACATAAAAGTAAAAACTTAATAAATGCATAATAAAGAATGTATCAGACCAAGAAAGTATTAACTGAGACTTATAGTGCAACGATTCTAATTAATAGTATAGAGCATTAATGCCATTTTATTTAAGCAAATTATCATGATGAAAAACAAAAGGATAAATTGAGCTTTTATTACTTGTTCTTAAGGAAGGCTTATCCTTAATGCTGATTCAGCGCCCTTCCTTCACTAACCTCTAAATTTCACCTGCGTGCACAAATAGATCTGGGCTTTGAAGGATAGGTAGGACATCAATAAGTAAAGAGTATGGTAATGAAGAGTGTAAGCAAATGAAAATAGATGGGTTTGGGGAATGGTGGTTAGTCCAATATGACACGAATGTAAGATACAAGAAAGGAAACAACTATATAAGAAAAGGTTGACAAGGTACCTCTCAACCTCTCAGAGCTCATCCCTCCTCCTCCATACCGCTAGTTCTAGTTTCTTGTTGTGGCTACAAGAAAGGTTCCAGCAGCAACTTTGAACTACTCTTTGCTTTAGCAGAAAACATTTGAAGTCCAGGTATGATAAAGAGGTCCCTTTAATGAAGGTAGGTCTGGAAAGTAGAGTTAGCTACTCAAATGAAGCAACTCATTGAGTTCTGCTTGGATTCAGGTGTCTATCAGAATGGATAGAAAAAAATGGGGCAGGGGGCTTACACTTAAGGAATTCCCAGTGTGATGGGAGAGAAGACCCCAAAGTCTAAGAGTACAAGCAAATTTCCCCTCACCACTACCCTCTGAGGTCGCCAAATCCATTTCTCTCAGCTTTGTGGTCCTATGATGTTTCCTATCATTTGGTCATTATATCAGTAATTGCCATTAATGGACCTCATTGGTATAGTTTTCATTCGAATTTCTGTTCATTGGTTATGTTAAAGAGGAAAATAGTTAAATGATTTGGGATCAGAGGAACTTAAGTCACATTCTGGCACTGCTATACCCAACCTCTACGTATAACTTCAGTAAGTCACTTAATCTCTATTGGCCTCAGTTTCCTCATTTGCAGGACAAGTGAGTTGGTCAAGATAATATCTCTATTTTCTTCCAGCTCTGCATTGTATGGTACTATGGTCCTATGACTGAAGTTTAATGTGAAGATGGGGGTGGTGGGAAGTGGGCAAGGTGGGTAAGGTAAGGAATGTGGACTTTTTCAATAAGCAACAAGCATAGATGTTTTCTGATGGAAGGGAGTGGGGATGGGCAATATAATGAAAGCAGTATATTGCATTAGCAAAATTAACCAAGTAGTGTCAGACAGATTGGAACAGGAAAGACAAGATGTAGGGACACGAGTTTTGGAGCCATTGAAAGTCAAGGAGAAGTGATGAAAGCTTCTCTTGTGATGGAAAAGTCAGTTCTCAGGTTGCTAGTCTCTGGCCTGTGTTCAGAAAGATAACCAGAAAGGCATAGCTTAGCATCATTAAAGAACACTGGGATGTTGATGCTGAAGAACTCCTTTGCAGGCCACCTGGAGAAACACATGCACTTGCCCTTCAGTGTTAATTCATCAGATCGTTGGTTACTTGGTTGAGCTTTTTGCTCTCTTGTCTTTTGTCTGGTCCTCTATCTGAGTGGTCACGTGACTTAGAAGTCCCCTTATATCAGAGGTTTTTTTTAACATTTTTGTGCTATGGACCACTTTGGCCCTCTGGTGAAGCCAATGGATCCCTTCTTTGAATGTCTGTAAATATATAAAATAAAATACATAGGATTAAAAAGAAAATCAATTATATTGATGGCCACAATTTGTTATTCTCTGCTTGGAAGAGGGGGAAAGAAAAGGTCTGCTCCTTGGCCTTCCTGGGCTCCAAAAAAATGCAAAGGGAAAGGTTGAAAGGTAGAGATTTGGGGTAATGTTTTATTGCTACTTTTTGTCTTATTTTTCATTAAATGCTTTTGCTTTCAACTTATCGTGTCCTTTCACGAGTGAAAGTAAACACCTTGGTAAGAACTTGTGACGTATATAGTTTGAGTCCATGTGGCTCCACAAAGTAGCTTGATTCTGAGGTAGCTTTTGTGAAGAGTCAGAAGTTGAGAAGGGGGTGCCCCAGACACCACACTAGGAACCAAGGTCTAGTTCATCTTACTATAGTTCATGGGTTTCATTCTCTTCCCTTTCCTAAATATTGGATCACCATTTGTGCTGCTCTAGTCCTTTGGTACCTCTCTAATTCTCCATAGTCTTTCTTTTTAATGTAACTCTGAATCTTATACAAAATGACTACTGACTTCAAAAGATATAATCACAAATACACAAAAACATTCCCCCCAGCAAAGGAAGACACAAACCCCCTGCATGCTTTGACCACTTCAGTCTCAGGATAGGAGAAAGGAATTAAGTTCATACCTTGGTTCCTATTAGAGTTCAGTCCAAACCCTCTATGGGGCTCAAGTCTGAAAGCACCCTGGCTTCTAAATCAGGTTAACACTCTGGGAAGTACTACACCACCTGCATGCTTGGCTCTTGTAGCTCAAACTCTGGTCCCTTAGATCTTATGAGGATCACCTCTAGACCCTGAAACTAAGGACAAACAACACAGAACAGAAACAAACATGCCTAGACCCATTTCTCTGATTTGGGATAAAAGAGAGGCAAATAGGGAAGGCAAGATCCTCCCCTCTCACCAGTTCAGTTCATGGCATTTTTGCTGAAAGCAGCAGTTAGGAGTCTTAGAAGACCACAGTCAAAATGGTGGCAACCGAAAAAAATAATGTAAGAAGAGAAACTGGGTGGGACTCACCAGTTTTAAAGATGGAGGCAGTCAGTCAAAGAGAATCTACATTAAAATATACATACACACACACACACATGTGCATATATGTATACACACATATACATACATATATATTTTCTTTTTTATTTTAAATTTCACAAACATCAATAAGCACATTTTCAAATGCAATGAAGAATAAAAAATTAGGATTGTATATGAATGAATGAATGAATGAAGTGGATGAATAAAGCTCTTAAATAATTATTATGTTTCAAGCACTGCCCTAAACACTAGGGATATAAATATGAATATATTTATAGGGATATAAATATGAATATATTTATGGGGATATAAATATAAATATGAAAACAATGACAATAAATATGAAAACAAAAACAACAAAATTCTAATGAGAGAGATGATATACATAGTGGAGTGGTAGCTAGAAAAGGGTATTTTGGTCTGGAAAATTACAAGAATGTTGAGTGGGATCATAGAAGAGGAGGTAGAATAGATACACTACACTAAACAATGACAGAGTTCATTTGATCGTAGTTCATGGTTCCAGAACTGGGGGGAAGAAGGGAGCAGGAAGAAATGAGTAAGCAGGCACTAAGACTGTTGGCAGGAAGCTGTGGAGGAGGGGTTGGGAGAGAAGGGAGTGAATAAGAATATGAAACTGCACATGCAAAACATGCAGTTTAAAAAAAAGATACACACACACACAAGTATATATTAAATTGATCATTGTAGAACCAATGCTGCCTTGTTTGTCTGTTCCATTCTGAACTACTTTCTGCTATCTTCTATATATTTTTTTCTTTTTTTTTAATTAAACAAATGCTTTATTAACTTCTGGTTTACATCATTCATTTCCACCAGATTATGAGTTACATTTTCCCCCATTTTTCCCTACCCACCACCCCAGAATAGCAGTCCCACTAGATATCCCCTCATCCAATCTGCACTCTCCCATATCTTCTCCCATTCCCCCTTTGACTTTGCTATTAGGGCAAGGTGAATTTCTGAGCCCCACTGCCTGGACATCTTATGAAACGTTTAATTTTAAAACTTCGATTTTCAGATCCATTCCCTTTCTCCCTTGTCACCCACTCCCTCTGAGAAGATAAGCAATTCAGTATGTGTTGTACATGCATATCTATGCAAAACATTACCATAGTAGATATATTGTAAGAGATTGCTTATATTTCCCTCCCACCTGTCTCACCTCCCACCTGGTCCATTCCCTACTTTGATCCTGTCCCTCTTTGATAGTGGGTACTTCTAACCTCCCCTCTCCCCAGAATGCCCTCCCCTCCATCATCCCCCCTCTCATCCCCCTTTCCCCTACTCAGGAGAGTGAGTGAGGGTAAGATATTCCATTTAGTATGTATGTGTTTCTCTCCTTGAGCCAACTTCAATGAGAATATGCTTTTGCCTTTTGGCCTTCCTGTTCTTCCCCTCCCCTGCAACTACTTCCGCTTGCCTCTTCTACTTCTACATGAGATAGTTTGCCCTACCCTGTCTCTCTCCATCTCCTCTTGCTACTTTCCTCTCTCACCTCTTGACTTCACCCCTTAAGAATCATCCCTTCCTTGGGGCGGCTAGGTGGCACAGTGAGCAGAGAGCCAGCCCCGGAGCCAGAAGGACCCGAGCTCGGATTTGGCCCCAGACACCCAACACACAAACAAAAACCCAGCCACGTGAACCTGGGCAAATCACCCAACCCCAATTGCCCTCCAAAAAAAAAATAATCATCCCTTCCCATCAAATTCAACCTGTGCCCTCTATCCATGTATACCTGTAAAAATATGCCATGTACCCTTCTTCAATTATTTTCATAATGAGAAAGGTTTCATCAAACACAGTTATTGTTTTTCCATGTAGGACTATAAATAGTCCAACTTTGATAAGTTCCTTTTGATTTCTTTTCCTTGATTACCTTCTCAAGCATCTCTTGCTTCTTGTGTCTGAATGTCAAATTTTCTATTCAACTCTGGTTTTTTCATCAAGAATGCTTGAAAGTCCTCTATTCCACTGAATGACCATATTTTCCCCTGAAACAAGATACTCAGTTTTGCTGGGTAGGTGACCCTTGGGTTCATTCCCAGCTCTTTTGCCCTCTGGAATATCATATTCCATGCCCTTCTATCCCTCAATGTAGAAGCAGCCAGGTCCTGTGCTATTCTGATTGTGTTTCCACAATATTGAAATTGTTTCTTCCTGGCTGCTTGTAGTATTTTCTCCTTGATCTGGGGATTCTTGAACCTGGCTATAATATTCCTGGGAGTTTTCTTTTTGGGATCTTTTTCAGGAGGTGATC
The DNA here is from genome assembly GCA_011680675.1 of Gymnobelideus leadbeateri. Classification (NCBI taxonomy): domain Eukaryota; kingdom Metazoa; phylum Chordata; class Mammalia; order Diprotodontia; family Petauridae; genus Gymnobelideus; species Gymnobelideus leadbeateri. The sequence continues at coordinate 41,750 of WOXC01005185.1, read as the reverse complement.
TGTGGATTCTTTCAACCTCTATTTTGCCCTCTGGGTCTAAAACATCAGGGCAATTTTCCTTGAGAATTTCTTGAAGGGTGATTTCTAGGTTCTTTCTTTGATCATGGCTTTCAGGTAGTCCAATAATTTTTAAATTATCTCTCCTGGATCTATTTTCCAGGTCAGTGGTTTTTCCCATGAGATATTTCACATTGCCTTCTATTCTTTCATTTGTTTGGATCTGTTTAATAGCATCTTGATTTCTCATAAAGTCACTAGCTTCCATTTGCTCCAGTCTAACTCTGAAGGGATGAATCTCCTCAGTGAGTTTGTTTTTCCATCTGGGCATTCTTCTCCTCATTGCCTTTCTGAGCCTCCTTTGCCATTTGAGTTAGTCTATTTTTAAGGTGTTATTTTCCTCAGTCAGGCTGTTGACTGTCATTTCATACTTTTCTTGCATCTTTATCATTTCTCTTCCCAATTTTCCCCCACTTCTCTTATCTGCTTCTTAAGGTCCTCTATGGCCTGTAGCCAGCTTGTATTTTCATTGGGGGCTTTTAGTGCAGGAGTTCTGACCTCACCGTCCTCCTCCATACTTTGAGCCTCTTTGCCCCTAACATAGGAGTCCAATGTTGAATTTTTCTGTATAGTTTGTTTCTTTTGCCTAGGCATGTTGCCACTTAATTACTTGATTTGGGGGCTTGCTGCCACAGTAAGACTCTGCCACCAGAAAGGAGAGCTTCCGCCCAAACATGGGGTCTTCACAACTTCTGCTTGTTGGGTGGCCTCTGCAAAGCCTCCACCCGATCTGCAAATTGGGTACCCACCCCAGACTTCCCCCCCAGACCACAATCCAGATCCAGGCAGTTTAAAGCAAGAGCGATTAAGCCCCAGACTGATTGCTGAGTCTCTCTACTGTTCGAAGACCAGGAGCTAGAGCCGCCACTGACACTGCAAATTGGCTTCTGTGCCACGTTACTTCAGCAGCTTTTTGCCCCCAGGGGAGGAAGCCGATGTGTTCCCCAGATACTGGTCCCAAAGTCCATAGGGCACTAACCTCTCACTTTGTCCTAGGCATAACTGTGCTGATAATTCTGGAATCGCCACAGCTGCTGGTGTTCTGGGGTCCCTCCAGCCGGCTGCTGGCCCAGCCACCCAGGAGCTAAAACCAAGGCTCATGCAGGCCTGTGCTCACCTCCCAGAGCGATGTGCTCTCAGTTCCCAGCTCGCTTTGCTGCCTGCTCTCAGAGCGCTGCATTGGCCGCTCCCTGCAGTGCTGCTGGGCTGTCCTCAGTGGGAGGTTAGATTCTCTGTGTCGTTCTGTGGGTGCTGGGGCTCCAGAAGTTGTTCAGAGTCCTCTTTTACATTATTTGGAAGTTGTGTGGGGCAGAGTACCTTGGAAGTGCTGTTTCAACTCTGCCATCTTGGTTCTGGCCTTGGTTTTCAATATTTCTAATTTAGTACTATATTGGGTACTTTCAATTTGTTCTTTTTCTAATCAAGCGGCAACATGCCAAGGCAAAGGAAACAGAAAAATGCAATCCTAGACTGCTATTTTGGGGGCATAGAGCGGGAAAAGGACTGTGAGGTCAGAAGTCCTGCTCCAAAAGCCCCAGGGGAAAATATGAGCGGGTTGCAGGCCATAGAGGACCTTAAGAAGGACTTTAAAAATCAAATAAGAGAAGTGGAGGAAAATTGGAAAGAGAAATGAGAAGGATGCAGGAAAAGTATGAAATGAGGGTCAACAGCCTGACTGAGGAAAACAACACCTTAAAAAAGAGACTAACTCAAATGGCAAAGGAGGCCCAGAAGGGCAATGAGGAGAAGAATGCCTTAAAAAGTCGAATTTGCCAGATGGACGTCAAAAGTTCACTGAGGAGATTCATTCCTTCAAAGTTAGACTGGAGCCAATGGATTGATAATGCTTGATTACCTGACTTTTGGGCTTGTTGCCACACTATGGCTTTAAGGCCAGATAGAGGAATTTTCGTCCCGAACGTGTGGGGAGCAACTTCCGTTTCTGGCAAGCTGTAAACCCACCCACGACTTCCACCCTAGATCACAATCCAGATCCAGGGAGGTTAAAGCAAGAGTGATTACCCCCCAAGATTGATCGATGGATCTTCCTACGATTTGCAGGCCGGGAGCTTGAGCTGCCTCTGAAAACTACAAAACGGTGCTTGTCCTCAGTGGCTTCTAGCCCCCAGGGGAGGGAGCCAATGCATTCCCTAAATACTGGTCCCAAAGTCCATAGGACACTAACCTCTTACTTTGTCCTAGGCATGTCTATGTTGATAATTCTGCAGTCGCCACAGCTGCTGGTGTTCTGGGGTCTCTCCAGCCCGCCGCTTGCCCTGCCACCCTGGGGCTAAAACCTTGGCTCACTCTGACCTGGGCTCAGCTCGGGTCCGGCGCTCTGCGCACTGCCAGGTCCCAGACCGCTGAGCTGGTCCTTCCTGCAGGGCTGCTGGGCTGTCCTCAGCGGGAGGTTAGCTTCTCTGTGTCGTTCTGTGGGTGCTGGGGCTCCAGAAGTTGTTCAGAGTCCCCTTTTACATAGTTTTGGGGGAATCTGCAGGCAGAGTGGCTTGGACGAGCAGTTTCTACTCCGCCATCTTGGCTCTGCCCCCAATAATTATTTTCATATATATGGGTCCTCTCCCTCTATCTTTGATCTTTTGGGAATAAATATCTAGTAGTGTTTTTGGATCAAAGGTTATTCTCTTCTCAATTTGGAGAATTTGGAGCAGAGAGCCAAATTACTTTCTAGAAGGGTTGGAGTAATTCACAGAATTATCAACAATACATTACTTCAGAGGAGCCAAGATGGTGGACGAATCGCAGTCATCTCGCTTTCATCTCAAGAAGGGACGGGAAGGGTCATTGGAGCCAGGTAGAAAAGTCGGGCCCCCAGGGGAGAGAGAGGCTTCTCCAGCTGCATTCGCTCCCAGCCTGGAAGGTTAGAAACTGCCTGTCTGTATAATACAGGGGCTGGAATGGTAAAGTAAATTTGAGCTGCTGCTATCCTCCCATCCCTCCTTCATGAAGCAGAAAATCCAAAGATAAGTCTCCCACCCAGATTGAAAACCCAAGTTAATGGAAATAGCCCAAGGCTTGAGAGTTTCCAAGAAGGGGTGTAATTGAGACAGCCAGGAATCTGAAGAAAAGAGAAGGAGGGGTTCCAACAAGCCCCACCTCACCTCACCAACAAAAGCCTACTTATAGCCCAGGGGTATAGAGGCAGAAATCTGAAGTGGTCAGACTCACCCCCATCTAGGCATCTACATTCCTCACTGACTTCCCTAACTTAGCCATAAACTAGCCACCCAGAGTTATTCAAAGTTAAAATGTTCACATCCTGTATGTGGAGCTGATAACTGTCAATATTCAAAATCTTTATGATTATCATGACCTTCCAAAGGGTTAGATAGAGGGTGTGGGTATGAATGCACTAACCTGAAGACTAAAAAAAAAAAAAACTATTAAGGGAGTCAAAGGGACTGTAGTGAAAAAAAGGAAAGGATGAGATAGGAAAAGGTAAAATATGCCATCTGAAGAGGCATCAAAACACACTATAGAAGAAGGGAAAGAAAAAGGGAGAGGAACATCATTTAAACACTATTCTCACTGGTTCTGGTTCAAAGGGGGATCAACTTAATCAGTGAAGTTTAAGATTCTAATGTGAGTAGACACATGAATTCATTAAATAGAGGAAAAGGAGGGAGGGAGAGGAGCACTGTTTGAAATTTACTCTCATTGGTTTGGAATCAAACGGGGAGTAATTTACTCTAAATATAAAAACTTATTGTGTCCTATAGAGAATGGAAGGGTAAGGGGGGGGGGGTGAAAAGGAGGAGACTAAAGGGGGGATTAGAAGGGAGGGAAATAGTAGTAAAGGGAGAGGTTAGGTTAAGAAGGGGGGGTCACTGGGTGGGAGTACTGAGGGAGGGGGTGGTCAAAAGGGAAAACTTCAAGGAGGGGAATGGAGAAGGAAATAAAAAAACATAAACAGGGGAGGGAATAGGATGGAGGGGAAGAGACAGATAGTCATCATTACTGTGAATGTGAATGGGATGAACTCTCCCATAAAAGAGAGGCAGATAGCAGATTGGATTAAAAACCATAATCCTACAATATGCTGTCTACAAGAAACACATTTGAAACAAAGGGATACCCACAGGGAAGAGGTAAAAGGTTGGAGTAAAATTTATTATGCCTCAGCTAAAGTAAAAAAAGCAGGGGTAGCAATACTTATCTCAGATAAAGCAAAAGGAAAAATAGATCTAATTAAAAGAGATGAGGGAGGAAACTATATCCTACTAAAAGGTGCCATCGAGAATGAAGCAATATCACTACTTAATATACATGCACCAACTGGTATAGCATCCAGATTCCTAGAGGAGAAGTTAAAAGAATTAGAGGAAGAAATAGATAGCAAAACTATACTAGTGGGGGACCTTAATCTCCCCCTCTCTGAACTCGATAAATCTAACCTCAAAATAAACAAGAAAGAAGTTAAGGAGGTGAATAGAATCTTAGATATGATGGATCTCTGGAGAAAACTGAATGGGGATTAAAAGGAATTTACTTTCTTCTCAGCAGTGCATGGTACATACTCAAAAATAGACCATGTACACGAGCATAAAAACCACATAATTCAGTGCAGAAAGCCAGAAATATTAAATGCATCATTCTCAGATCATAATGCAATAAAAATTATGTGCAATAAAGGGCCATGGAAAGATAGACTAAAAACTAATTGGAAATTTAAAAATTTAATCCTAAAGAATGGGTGGGTCAAACGAGAAATTATAGAAACAATCAATAATTTCATTCAAGAGAATGATAATAATGAGACAACATACCAAAATTTGTGGGATGCATTAAAGGCAGTTCTTAGGGGAAGTTTTATATCCCTGAGTGCATACTTGATTAAAGCAGAGAGAAGAGAGGTCAATGAATTGGACATGCAATTGAAAAAGCTAGAAAAAGAACAAATTGAAAATACCCAATATAGTACTAAATTAGAAATATTGAAAACTGGGGGCTGAGCCAAGATGGCAGAGTTGAAAGAGCACTTCCAAGGTACTCTGCCCCACACAACTTCCAAATAATGTAAAAGAGGACTCTGAACAACTTCTGGAGCCCCAGCACCCACAGAACGACACAGAGAATCTAACCTCCCACTGAGGACAGCCCAGCAGCACTGCAGGGAGCAGCCAATGCAGCGCTCTGAGAGCAGGCAGCAAAGCGAGCTGGGAACTGAGAGCACATCACTCTGGGAGCTGAGCACAGGCCTGCATGAGCCTCGGTTTTAGCCCCAGGGTGGCTGGGCCAGCAGCTGGCTGGAGGGACCCCAGAACACCAGCAGCTGTGGCGATTCCAGAATTATCAGCACAGTTCTGCCTAGGACAAAGTGAGAGGTTAGTGCCCTATGGACTTTGGGACCAGTATCTGGGGAACACGTCAGCTTCCTCCCCTGGGGGGAAAAAAGCTGCTGAAGAAACATGGCACAGAAGCCATTTTGCAGTGTCAGTTGTGGCTCTAGCTCCTGGTCTTCGAACAGTAGAGAGACTCAGCAATCAGTCTGGGGCTTAATCGCTCTTGCTTTAAACTGCCTGGATCTGGATTGTGGTCTGGGGGGGAAGTCTGGGGTGGGTACCCAATTTGCAGAGCGGATGGAGGCTTTGCAGAGGCCACCCAACCAGCAGAAATTGTGAAGACCCCACTTTTGGGCAGAAGCTCTCCTTTCTGGTGGCAGAGTCTTATTGTGGCAGCAAGCCCCAAAATCAAGTAATTAAGTGGCAACATGCCTAGGCAAAAGAAACAAAATATAAAGAAAAAGTCAACATTGGACTCCTATTTTAGGGGCAAAGAGGCTCAAAGCATGGAGGAGGACTGTGAGGGCAGAACTCCTGCACTAAAAGCCCCAAATGAAAATACAAGCTGGCTACAGGCCATAGAGGACCTCAAGAAGCAGATAAGAGAAGTGGGGGAAAATTGGGAAGAGAAATGATAAAGATGCAAGAAAAGTATGAAATGACAGTCAACAGCCTGACTGAGGAAAATAACACCTTAAAAAATAGACTAACTCAAATGGCAAAAGAGGCTCAGAAAGGCAATGAGGAGAAGAATGCCTTAAAAAGCCAAATTTGCCAGATGGAAAAAGAATCTCAAAAGCTCACTGAGGAGATTCATTCCTTCAGAGTTAGACTGGAGCAAATGGAAACTAGTGACTTTATGAGAAATCAAGATGCTGTTAAACAGATCCAAACAAATGAAAGAATAGAAGGCAATGTGAAATATCTCATGGGAAAAACCACTGACCTGGAAAATAGATCCAGGAGAGATAATTTAAAAATTATTGGACTACCTGAAAGCCATGATCAAAGAAAGAACCTAGAAATCATCCTTCAAGAAATTCTCAAGGAAAATTGCCCTGATGTTTTAGACCCAGTGGGGAAAATAGAGGTTGAAAGAATCCACAGATCACCTCCTGAAAAAGATCCCAAAAAGAAAACTCCCAGGAATATTATAGCCAGGTTCCAGAATTCCCAGATCAAGGAGAAAATACTCCAATCAGCCAGGAAGAAACAATTTCAATATTGTGGAAACACAATCAGAATAGCCCAGGACCTGGCAGCTTCTACACTGAGGGATTGAAGGGCATGGAATATGATATTCCAGAGGGCAAAAGAGCTGGGATTGAAGCCAAGGGTCACCTACCCAGCAAAACTGAATATCTTGTTTCAGGGGAAAATATGGTAATTCAGTGGAATAGAGGACTTTCAAGCACTCTTGAGGAAAAGAACAGAATTGAGTACAAAATTGACATCCAGACACAAGAAGCAAGAGATGCCTGAGAAGGTAATGAAGGAAAAGAAATCAAAAGGAACTTATCAAAGTTGGACTATTTACATTCCTACATGGAAAAACAATAACTGCGTCTGATGAAACCTTTCTCATTATGAAAATAATTGAAAAAGGTTATAAGGGCATATTTTTACAGGTATACATGGGTAGAGGGAACAGGTTGAATTTGATGAGAAGGGATGATACTTAAGGGGTGGAGTTATGAGGTGAGAGAGGAAAGTGGCAAGAGGAGATGGGGAGAGACAGGGTAGGGTAAATTATCTCATGTAGAAGAGGCTAGGGGAAGTAGTTGCAGGGGAGGGGAAGAACAGGAAGGCAAAAAGGCAAAACCATATTCTCATTGAAGTTGGCTCAAGGAGAGAATCACATACATACTAAATGGGATATCTCACCCTGCAAGAGAGTAGGGGAAAGGGGGATGAGAGGAGCGATGATGGAGGGTAGGGCATTCTGGGGGGAGGGGAGGTTGGAAGTACCCACTATCAAAGAGGGACAGGATCAAAGTAGGGAATGGACCAGGTCAGAGGTGAGATGGGTGGGAGGGAAATATAAGTATTCTTTTACAATATATCTACTATGGTAATGTTTTGCATAGCTATACATGTACAACACATACTGAATTGCTTATTTTCTCAGAAGGAATGGGTGACAAGGGAGGAAGGGAATGGATCTGAAAATGGAAGTTTTAAAATTAAATGTATCATAAGATGTCCAGGCATTGGGGCTCAGAGATTCACCTTTCCCTAATAGCAAAGTAGAAGGGGGTTTGGGAGAAGATATGGGAGAGAACAGATTGGATGAAGGGGTATCTAGTGGGACTGCCACTCTGGGGTGGTGGGTAGGGAAAAAATGGGGGAAAATTGTAGCTCAAAATCTGGTGGAAATGAATGATATAAACCAGAAGTTAATAAAGCATTTGTTAAAAAAAAAAAGAAATATTGAAAACCAAAGGAGAGGTTAATGAAATTGAAATTAAGAAAACTATTGAATTAATAAATAAAACCAAGAGCTGGTTTCATTAAAAAAAAAACAATAAAATTGATAGAACCTTAGTCAATATGATAAAAAAAAAGAAAGAAGAAAACCAAATTATGAGAATCAAAAATGAAAAGGGTGAATCTACCTCCAATGAAGAGGAAATAAAAAAAATAATGAGGAATCATTTATTTCCCAATTGTATACACATAAATATGACAATCTTAGTGAAATGGATAAATATTTACAAAATTACAAATTGCCCAGATTAATTGAAGAGGAAGTGAATTACCTAAATATCCCCATCTCAGAAAAAGAAATCAAACAAGCCATCAACGAACTCCCTAGGAAAATATCTCCAGGGCCAAATGGGCTTACTAGTGAATTCTATCAAACATTTAAAGAGCAATTGATTCCAATACTTTACAAACTATTTGGGAAAATTAGTGAAGAAGGAGTCCTGCCAAACTCTTTCTATCAGTACCAAATATGGTACTGATTCCTAAATCAGGAAGAGATAAAAGAGAGAAAGAAAATTATAGGCCAATTTTCCTCATGAATTTAGACGCAAAAATTCTAAATAAAATATTAACCAAAAGACTCCAAAAACTTATCACAAAAATAAAAGTAAAAGGTTTGGACAGGAATATAGATAATCATTAAATCCTTTCCAGCTCAGGCCCAAGCCTCAGCAACACACCTATAATCGAAGAAAGAATATATGTAGTGCTTTAAATTTTGTGATATTTACCAAAAAACAGATGAGGCAGGTGTCAACATTGGTGTGGTGGCCTCTGGATGTTGCTTCCTGATTTTCCTTTCCTATGTGTCCATTGTTCGTGCTATCCTGAAGATCCGCACAGCAGAGGGCAGACACAAAGCCTTCCAGACCTGTATTTCCCATTGTTTTGTGGTCCTCTGTTTCTTTGTGCCTGGTCTCATAATTTATCTAATACCAGGCTCAAAACATGTTATGGATAGGATTATAACCATTTTCCAAACAATGATCACACCCATGCTGAATCCCCTGGTATACACACTAAGGAACAAAGAGGTAAAGATGGCTTTACTCAGACTGAAAGATCAAGGGAAATTTGCATAGTCTGTAACCACTGGGAAAATGTTCCCTTAGTTTTTTTTTCTTTTAACATAAAGTAATTGACTTTGCATCACTGTACCTTCTTCATATCGTAGGGCAATAGAAATAGTACTGCTCTCTAAGACTATGCTGCTAAATAAATGATTGATCTTGGATTTTACCTCTATGGACCTCACTTTCCTCATCAGTAAGATATGTGTGGAAGGCATGGCCTAAAGAGTTTCTAAGATTCTTCTAGCTTTAATTTCAAGATTCTGTGATACATTCAGGAATCTTGAAAGTCAGAGATTTATATATTCTGGTTAGCAAAAAGCCAATGCCTATCCTAGGCAAACATCCTAGAGTAGGTAAAGTTTTTTTTGTAATATCCTTTCACCTTCCGTTTTTGTAACCTCTACTTCCTGTATCTGTATGCCTTAATGTATTTTCTTCTCTTTCCAAATCCATACTTCTCAGGCTAATAGAAGAGAAAAATTTGAAAAACTGAATTACTATCATGCATCCAGACTAAAGTGGGAGAGGTTGGGAAGAACTCAATATGCTACCAACACAGGGAAGTTATATTTTAAATGGGGAACAATTTCTTAACTTTGGGATGGCTAATCATTTCTGTAGAATAAGACTCTGAAAATCTAATTGAGGCCAGTATGCAAACATATTTTTCCCTTACAGACAAAAATAGAAAATATTTTTTTTCACTTTTAAAGGACTATTTGCAGCACTAAGACTGCACTTAGCCTGTCTTCAGCTTTCTCATAATAGCATTACAGTAGCAGTTCTAAAAGGAGGATATCATTCTCTAGGTGAGTAATAAGATCAGAATGAAATTTTAAGCCTAACATCCTAGATTAGAAGTTTATGATATTTTGTATATAATGCATCCCTTTGGCTGAAAATGTAGGCATCTTCTCAGGATAATTCACTTAGATACAGAAAATAAAATACATAGATTACAAAGGAAACAATTCCTATTGAAATCGTTAACAAAATATTTAAAGAAAAACATGTTCATGAGCCTCAGATTAAGAATGTCCATTCTAGAGTGTACTTTTTTGCTTTTATGTGACTTTTGATATTGAATGACTCCAGAAAGATAACTTTAAAAGTAGAGATATTTTCATTTCTAATTCCCAATGTTGTGATTGTCAAAGAATATAGACTTGTAACTTCCTTGCTTACAACTTCCTGATGTTGTTTTTTTAGCAATTTGGGTGGATTGCTTATTGTGAATTTGTGGGAGGACGTGAATGAGGATAACTTAGGATAGGCAAACATGAACAGCTATCATTGGGGAAAATAGTCAAGTCCTTGATATCACGGGTATTAGAGGTATTTTCCCCAGAAACAAATGCAATGCCTTCAACTGTTTATGTACTAAAGATTAGTAAAAAGAGTTGTTTTAGATTAAAATTATTGACAGTCAATTCCCAATTTTTCATTAATTTGCTTTTTCTGAAATTAATTAAGCTGTTTCTCAAATGATACATATTTAGTCCATCATGAAAACTTTCGAATTTGTCAAAGCCTGCTGATGCTTGTGTTCCATATGCACAGAATTTGAAATTCATTGCCTTAGTAATCAATAATGGCAGCAAGATGGTATAATAGATAGACCACCAGACCTAAAGTCAGGATAATCTGAGATAAAATGTAGCCTCAAACACTTACTAGCTGTCTGACTCTAGGCAAGTTACTTAACCCCTATTTGTTTCAGTTCCAAATCTTTAAAATTTGACACACTGGATAAAGAAATGGAAAGCCACCCCAGTATCTTTGCTAGGAAAACCCCACGGACAGTGCCCAAAGATTCATGTAGAATCATGCATGACTGAACAACTGAATAATAGTACTCAATAATAATAATAGTAATCAATAATAGACAACAATTATAGTAACCAATAAGGTATTTAGTGACAACTTTAGTGGAAGTTTATTGATAAACAATTATCTTCAGATCACTCAACTTTTACCTTCCTATTGCAAGAACCTAGCAAAGTGTCTTACATGTAGTAGATGATTAATGGATGTCATGGATTGATGGTGACGCAGCTTGTATTCACCCATCCACAACCCTGAGGAAAGGAAAAGACAAATTCTGTACACACACACACACACACACACACAGAGAGAGAGAGAGAGAGAGAGAGAGAGAGAGAGAGAGAGAGTGAGAGAGAGAGAGAGAGAATGAACAGCAACTAGTAGAAGGGAGTGAATGAAAGATGCAAACAGTATGGATCAGTTTGGAGCCTTAAGATAGTATGGGAAGAGCTTCTGTCAAAGGTAAATGGGTTTGAAAATATACCTTGGATTTCTCCTCTCCTCTCCTCCCCTCCCCTCCCCTCTCCTCTTTTCTCTTCTCCTCTTCTCTTCTTTTCTCTCCTCTTTGGATGTGCTTTGCTCAGGAACCTAGGTCAGACCCTGACAACCCCTATGTATCATAGTAGATGGCTACCATCCATAAGTGCCTATTTAATAGTTAAAGGGGAAGTTCAAAGATGGTAGTCAAAACAAGGTACCTGTATTATGAGAAAGATTTAAAGACAGAAAGGTCAAGAGAGAAATTCAAAATGAAAAACCTAGTAAAAAATCTATCACAAGTAGATAATTTAACAGAGAACTTCACAAAGATTGAAGGATGAGAAAAAAAAATATTGGAGAGATCAGACAACTATGGACAAAGGTTCAATGAAGGGAAAAGAAACAGAATTCCCAGAAAAAAGAGAAATATATAGCCTCCTCAGAAATTATGGATGAATAGAAAATATATCATGATGTTTCAAAAGTAAAATAAGTTGTTGAACAATGATATTGACTAATTTGAAAAAAGGAAATAAGTTGTCAGAGGAAAAAATGAAGTAAACAGTAGCGTATAAAGCTTTGAGTATATGACAAAAATTCCCTCAAAGAAGTAAAGGCTTAGTAAGAAAAAAATACATATTTAAAGCAGAAATGTACACAGAAGTGAGAAAAAATTTGAAGGAATTAAATCAAAAGGCAAAATATTAAAAGAATACACAAATTATATACATAAACAAATCAACCTACAACACAAGATGTGCATGCATTACTTAAGATTCATAGGTTTCCCAGTAATATGTTTTTTAAAAAATCCTTGGGGCATCTAGGTCACACAGTGATTAGAGCACCAATCCTGGATTCAGGAGGACCAGAGTTCAAATCCATCTTCAGACACTTAACAATTACTAGCCATGTGACCTTGGGCAAGTCACTTAACCCCAATTGTCCCATCTTTCCCCCTCCAAAAAGCAAAAAAAAAAATCCTATAATACACATCAAGAAATAATTTTTGCAAATTCTTCAGAATTCTGAATAAAAACAACAACACAGTGATTAATTGAAAGCACAGATCAACACCAGAAAAGGTGCTCATGCTTGGAAATGCAAGGCATGTCACAGGTCAAAACTACAATTTCAATAATCTGCAAGTTATGAGAAGCAAGATCTTCCAGTATGTGAGAATGCTAATTCAAGTTATCCAGGATTATGCTACAGTCATGAGAAATCAGAGGAAAAGATGAAATGGGATATTTTGAACAGTAAAAGGGGTCAAGTTGCAGCCCAAAACAATATAACCTACAGATCTGAGCCTAATATCAATGAAAAAAGATTTCCCTTCAAAAAGAAGCATTTGATAAATTGCTGCAAAATTAGTTACAGCTAAAACATGGGATATTATAAGATTCAATTTAATTAATGAATGTAAAACACTTTGCAAAACTTGAAGCATTATATAAATGCTTATCATCATCATCGTTATTATTATTATTATTATTATTGGCTTATAGACATCAGACCTCTAGTCTGGTGATGACTTCATTCCTTGAACCTTCTACTGCACTCTTGTTGATCTCAGGCAATATTTACCAAGCAATACAGAGGTGTACTGGTAAGCAGAGCTGGGGATTGGGAGGGGGGGTGGAGGTGAATGTAGCATATGCAGTTCTAAGTTTAATCTACATTATTAACACTTTCTTAAATTCAGGCAATATGCACAATAATATTTAACTTGGAGATATAAAAATAATCTAATTTCAGGGAAGTTATTATGTAAAATCATGAAGAAATAATTAAGGAATGAAATCAAATCTCTCATGTTTATAGGGGAATGTATAAAAAAGGAGACTAAATGGAGATAAAAGAAAGATCATCAAGAAAAAGACCTAAGTGTTTGCAGATTGGAAGGAATGTAAAGAATTAAGAGAAGGGAAAGAAGAGCTAAATTGATACTCCATGAATGTAATTCAAGGGCTCCATATCAGTGAATCAATTATTTATATGGGAGGGATAAATGATACTTTGGGCAATAAAGTAAGGGTTATTTAAGAGACAGAGAAGAACTGAAAATTTGTACCATAAAAGTCCACAGGTAAACAGTGAACAGGTGAACAGGTATGGTATAAGAAGGGTATCTCATCTTCCAACTTCAATGAATGTAACTAACAAGATGATATTCTTAGGCCTGATAAATGATACGAATGCCAGGTAAGAATGTTTGGTAGATTGAATTACAGACTCAATCAAATATGTAAAATAAGTGTGAGCAATTCCTAGACACCTTCACTGAACAACTATTAATTAAACATGTATGTTAGGTTCATGGAATGGCAAGCTTTAAGTCATTGAATGAACCTAGTTGACACATGTGTTGGAATCTACTGAAAGAGTCCCATACACACACCAACAGATAGATAGACACACTCCTTTAGGCCTAGTTATATAAGAAATTTAGCCAAATCAGCATTGATCATGATTAAGTTAGATTTTTTTTTTGAGGGATACAAGAATGGTTTAACATTAGGAAAACACTGAGGAAAGGAAAATAATCAACATTATTAATCACATTAAAAAGTAAAAAACTTCAAACGGTAGGATTAAATCTATAGATGAAAAAAATCCTTTAGGAAAAATAGCTCACTTAGTGTAATGAAAACCTCAAAAAAATATGAAAAACTCTAAAAAATCCTAAAACCTTTTTTAAAATGGCACAGAAGTTCCATTTTAACATCTTGTATATACACAATATATATATATATATATATATAATAACATATTATCTATGTAATATTTGTGTATAGTAACATTGTATATATATATATCCATAGTGTATTTTTGTGTGTGTGTGTGTGTGTGTGTGTGTGTTTATGCAATAAAAGCTACCTCCATTTGGTCTTTCTGCAGACAGACATTTTGTCACATTTTGTCACACTGCAGAAAGAAACATCAAACAACTTTGCCAAGAAAATCCCACAGGCAATATCTATGGGATCACATAGAGTTGGACATGACTGAACAACTGGACAACAATAGCAATAATAATTGAAATCAATAAACTATTGAGTGATGACTTTATTGTCAGCTTATTACAATAAAATTACATTCAGATGACTTGACATTTTATCTTCTAATCTCTAGTACCTGGCAAAGTGCCTTACATATAGTAGATTCATAAATTCTTGTTGCCATGAATCGACTTTCCTTTGGTCAGCTTGGGTTAGATTGTTATTTCTCCTCTGCTTCCAATCTCCTGTAAGCAAAGGGGTATCACTCCATCAAGAATGTACCCGGGGCGGCTAGGTGGCACAGTGAATAGAGCACCGGCCCTGGAGTCAGGAGGACCTGAGTTCAAACCCAGTCTCAGACACTTAACACAAAACTATCCATGTGACCTTGGGCAAGTCACTTAACCCCAATTCCCTACCTTACCCCTTCCAAAAAAGGAAAAAAAAGAATATACCCATTGTTTGCTTCTCTGGAATCTGTAAAACATGTAGAAAAGTCTTAGATCATCCATATACGCAGAAGAAATGAGCAGGAACTAATCATTGAAAGGTTATAACTTCAGACAAACTGAGACAACTGCCAGTGCAGTTGGTGGGCTAGCAAGAGGTGAGAATACTGAGATGTGGGTGTAATCAATAGTCTGTTTATTACAGAACCGTTTCATACAGAGCCAAAGATACAAGGTCATCACAGAGTTTATATGCCACCCCCCCCCAACAGAAGGTCTAGGTGACCCAAAATAATGTAGACACCACAAAAGAATGCAGACAATGTAGAAGGACACTCCCTCTAAGAATTCAGACAATGTAAAAGGACTGTCCCTTGATCTTGTTGATTATTTACCCTTGCTTAAGGTTAGTTATTTATTAGGGTAATATCATAGGACCATATCAGGCAGCGTAAACAAACAAAAAAAAAAGATTACATGTCCTCCTGCTTATTTGCCCTGTAACTTTGCAGATAATTGTAAGGGGGGGCATTTCATTAACTGGGCTGGGGAACCCCTGAAAGTTCTCTACATGAGACCTAGGAAAGACTTTAATTTAGAAAGTCCAAAGTCACCCTCTGCATCCTGGGCCATTGCCTGTTGTTGTGACCTCTGTCTTGCCACTGTACTTCAATGACTCTGGAAGAGAGAGTGAGACTGATGACTCTTCAGTTCTGCTCAACTGTATATCCAATAAACCCACAAGTCAAGACATTCCCTTTGTGATGTCATTGGTCCTTTTCAAGAACAAAGGATTAATAACAACAACAACAACAACTCTAATCAGGGACCTACATCGGTCCCTAACAACTGCTAATTTATGGTAGTAGTTGGCCACCATCTATAAGTGTCTGTTTAGTAGTAAAAGGGGAAGGTCAAAGAATATAGAGGGAAAACAAAATAAGTTACTTGTGATATAAGAGAAAAACTGAAAGATCAAAATGCCAATAGAGAAAGTCTAAATAAAAACCTAGTACAAAACCAATCATAAGGTGATGAATCAACATAGAAGTTCATAAAGACTAAAGAATAATTTTTTTAAATAAGAGAAACCATAAAGCTGTGGACAAATATACAATGAGGAGAAATGAAATATAATTTCAAGATGGGAATTCTGTAGACACCTCAGAAATTATGGAACAATAGAAAGTCACATTGGGATGGTTCAAAAGTAAATAAAATGTTAAACAAAGATATTAAGAACAATATAAAGTAGGAAATGAGTTCTCAAAGCAAACAATGAAATAAATGCTAGAGTATAAAACTTTGAGTATATGATAGACATTCCCTCCAAAGAAGTAGGGCTTTTGTAAAAAGAAGGCATATTCAAGTAAGAATATACACAGAAGTGAGAGGAAATTTGACAGAAGAACATCAAAAGGCAACAATGTTAAAAGAACAAACAAAGTATATACATAAACAGAGCAACCTACAAGACAGGATTGCATGTCTAATTTAAGATTCATATGTTGCATCCAGAAGTATATATTTTTTAAAATCCAACTCTATCATATATTTCAGGAAATAATATTAGCCAACTGTCCAGAGTTGTGAATAAAGACCACAAAGCAATGATTAATTCAAAGCAGAGGTCAACACTAGTAAAACAATCATACTTGAAACTACATGATATGAAGCAGGTCAATTTCACAATTTTAAGAACCAACAATAAGTCCTGCAAGTGGTCAAGAGAAAGCTTTTCCAGTATGAGGGGATGCTAATTCAAAGAATCCAGGATTATATCACTTACAAGAAATCAGAGGAAAGAATGAAATAGAGTATTCTGAAAATCGAAAAGGGTGAAGTTGCAACCCAAAATAATATATCCTACAAAACCAATCCTTAATAAACAATGAAAAAAGATTGGCTTTCAAAAAGAGACATTTGAGAAATTCTGGCAAAATAAATTATAGCTACAATATGGATATTTTGAGGTTCAAATTAATTAATTGGCCAACCTTGAAGCACTATATAAATGCCTATAATTATAATTATTATTAACTTTCAGTCCCCAGGACTAGTCTGGTGATGATTTCATTGCCTGAGCTTTCCACTTCATTCCTATTGAGTTCAGGCAATATTTACAGAGTAATACAAGGTATACAAGGAAGTAGAGCTCTAGGGAGGGGTGGAGGAATTTATGCATATATGTTTCTAAGTCTAATCTACATAATTAACACTTTCTTAAGTTCAGACAGTATGTACAACCACAAATTAACCCCAATTTATTTCAATTGTCATTTCTAACGTGAAAATGTTCACATTGAAAATTTAACAATTAGCTCATAAGCCAGTGAGAGCTGGCTGACTGTAGTACACTAGCAGAGTACATCACATGCCAGCAGAATATTTACCTTGCAGATATATCAAATAACAGAAATCCAAGGAAGTTAAATAGGTAAAATTATCAAATATGATTAAGTAATGAAATAAATTCTCTCATGTTTATAGATGAATGTTCAAAAAAGGAAATTGAACTGAGGGGTAAAAGAAGGAACAAAGAAAGAACATCAAGGAATTAAAAAAAAATGAACTGTGTCAAAAAAAATCGAAGGAATTTAAAGAATCAGAAGGGAAAGAGGAAAAGTTGAAATAATACTCCATGGACTAAATTTTATGGTTCTATGCAAATGAAGCAATATCCTTTGTGTGAGGGATACCAGGAATAATTTACACAAGTGACAGAGACAGGTGAGAGATGGAGAGGAGCTGGGAATTTGCCCCATCAAAGTTCACAGTGAACAGTGAACAAATGAACAGGTCTAGTACAAGAAGGATATCTCACCTTCTAGTCTCAATTAAAGTAACTAATAGGATGATCTTTGCCTTGTTACCTTTGACAGGTAAGACTATCTTTTAAATAAAATTATAGAATCAATGAAATATATAACATAAGTGCAAATGATTCCTAGACACCTCTATTGATTCAATCTTTCAACTACACATGTAAACTAGGTTCAAGGAGTGATATGCTTTAAATCACTGGATAAAATAAGGTGACACATGCATTGGAATCAATTGAATCACACACACATACACACATACAAGTACACACACAAGTGCCACATACACAAACACACAACACAGACTCTTCTGCACCTAAGTATATTAGAGAAAGATTTGGAGAAGGAAATTAGTAAAGCTTTGGGAGCACGTTGAAAAATCAGACCCCTGTGTCTAGCCTGAGGACAGATAACAAGTGAGCCCCAAAGTCTCATATTCTTTCCTCCCTCCTCACGGTTACCTATGCCATCAGGGAGACTAGACTGGTAATAAAAATTGCATAAAAATGGGAACAGAGTGAAGAAAACCTAAAGACACCAAGAAAAGGTAGCTTCAGGGACCCTTACATTTTAGGGGGAAGACATTATCAAAGCTTCATGATTCAAAGTCCTAACCTTCAAAAACAATAAAAGTGCTATAGATACCTCAGGGGTACATCATGAACACTCCAAGAAGGGAGAAATGACTTTCATCCCCAAAATAAGAAACTCTGAGGTTGCCTTTTAATCACACATGTTCTCTAGCTAACTGCCTCCAGAGATATTCTGTGTGATTGTGGAGAATGTGACCAAGTCTTTTGGAGGAATATTTTATACCAGTTTTTCTTTTTTGGGGGGGAGGGCAATTGGGGTTAAGTGACTTGCCCAAGGTCACATGGCTAGTTTTTTGTGTTAGGTGAATGAGGCCGGATTTGAACTTAGGTTCTCCTCACTCCAGGGCTGGTGCTATATTCACTGTGCCACCTAGCTGCCCCAATACCAGTTTTTCTTACTATATCACATTAACAAATATCACTTGTTAGAAACTAACTAATATTGGGTGGGTAATAATATTGGGAGCATAATAGATAGGGGCTCAAGAGCAACAGTATTAGAAACCATATCTAATCACTCAGGTTACCTCTAGAATCTTGTGAGTAGTCACATTGCACTTTGGAGGTTCAATCTGGTAATATGAGGACAAGTTGGGAAGTAGCCCTGTAGGGTCAGTTACTCTGGCCTTCAGAGTGGAAAATGATCAAAAATTGCTGTGACTAGTGGAGCCCAGATAACAGAGAAAAGGCAGGGACTCACCTGAGCTCTTTCAAATTCTCCCCAAAACAACTTTACAATAACATTTTAAAATGAACAGTTGCAGGACATACAAAAGGATGGAGGTGAAACAATTTTCCAACCTAAAACAACTTAGAAAGTCATCAGGAAAGGTCTGTCACACCAGAGTGAGAGTGGAGCACAGTCCATCATAGACAATGTCCCTGACAACCAAGTAGCAGCCTTTGGGGACTATTGAATCATCAGCAGTGGCTTTTGGAACTCTCAGCCCACAGGAAAGTAAGGAGTTTCACAACTGGTCAGAAGGAGATTACAGGGATATCTTTTCTGGCAATGGGTACAGAACTCTGTTGTATTTTCCATGCTTAGATACAGGTAGTAGTCCTGGGATGAGGAGGAACACTAGCAAACCAAGATTTATAAATCAAATAAGAGAGGTAGAAGAAAAATTAAGAAAAGAAATGAGAGTGGTGGAAAAAAACATCATGAATAAAAGAGTCCCTGGACTGGCAAGGGAGGCACAACAAAATATACTGAAGAAAATAATGGCTTAAAAACAGAATAGGCCAAATGGTAAGTGAGGCACAAAAATCAAATGAAGAAAAGAAATCCTTAAAAAATAGAATTAGCCAAATGGAAAAAGATGTCCAAAAATTTCTTCAAGAAAAATTGAGGGCTTTCTCCCATGGTTCAAAGAGAAATTTGAAAATAAAGTAATAGAGGTTGAGAAAAAAATGGGATGAAATGCAAGAAAATCACCAAAAAACGAGTTAACAGCTTGGTAAAGAGATAAAAAGAATGCTGAAGAAAATAACACCATAAAAAACAGACTAGGCCAAATGGTTAAAAGATAGCAGAGTAAAAGTAGGGATTTGCCTGAGCTCTCCCCCAAGCCCTACAAATACCTTTTAAATGACTCTAAAGAAATTCCAGAGTATCAGAACCCACAAAAAAGACAGAGTGATACAAATTTCCAGCCCAAGACAACTTGGAAGATCTGAAGAAAAAGTCTGTTGAACAATGGTGAGAGAGGAACACAATCCAGCACAGGCCACACAAGTATTGACCCTCCCTGGAAAACCAAGAGCATGCCTCAGGATGAGTGAATCAATGGTAGAAGTGGGGATTTCCATACCTCTTAGGCCACAGACACCAAAGATAACTCAGGTCAGCAGGAAAGGTATGTTCCACCTGGGTGAGCCACACAAGCATAGCCCCAGTCAAAGCAAATCAAGAGCAGACCTTGCAAGTGACTGAATCAACAGTGGCAGTGGTAGCAGCAGCAGGTGCATCCAGAGCTCTCAATCTACAGACAGTGAGGGGGTCAAATAACTGAGCAGAAGGAGATCATAGGAAATTGCTGGCAGTGAGGCAAGACTGTTTCATTGTCCATACTCAAATCTGGGTCTCAGTCAATGTTCTTACATCCAAAGCAACCAGGAAAAATTTGAATTGAGGAAATGGAAAACCTCAAAGAGAAATTTGAAAATAAAGTAATAGAGGTAGAGAAAAATTGGGAAGACATGCAAGAAAATCATGAAAAATGAGCCAATAGCTTGGTAAAGGAGATAAAAAATACTGAAGAAAATAACAGACTAGGCCAAATAGTGAAAGAAAAAGAAAGAAAAAAGGAAAGGAAAGGGAGGAAGGAAGGAAGGAAGGAAGGAAGGAAGGAAGGAAGAAAGAAAGAAAGAGAGAGAGAGAGAAAGAAAGGAAGGAAGGAAGGAAGGAAGGAAGGATGGAAGTAAAGAAGGGAGGAAGGAAAGCAGGAAGGAAGGAAGAAAAAAAGATTCAAAAAGCCAATGAGGTGAATCGGGCCTTAAAAAGCAGAATTGATCAAAAGCTCAAAAAAATGATTCTTTAAAAATTGTAATGGAGCAAAGGGAAGATAATGACTATAAGAAATCAAGAAACAGTTTTTAAAAACTCATATAGGAATGATATGTATCTTATAAGACCTTTCTCATTATTAGGGTTGTTACAAGGGTATATATATACACAGAGGGCACAAGGCTAAGTTGAATATGAAGGGATGATATCTAAAAAAATAAAATTAAGGTGTGAAAAAAGAATGTACTTGGAGATATAGAAAGAAAGAGGTAGAATGGGGTAAATTATCTCAGAAAAAAGAAGTAAGAAAAAGCTTTTACATTGGGGGGGGAGGGGAAAGGTGAGGGAGAGTAAGTGAACATTACTCTCATCGGAATTGGCTCAAAGAGGGAATAACATAAACATTAAATTAGGTACAGGAATATAATTTACAAGAAAGTAGGAGGGAAAGGGGATAAGAGAAGGGGAATTATAGAAGGGATGGCAGATTGGGGGAAAAATTATTGGACTACCTGAAAACCATGATCAAAGAAAGAACCTAGAAATCATCCTTCAAAAAATTCTCAAAGAAAATTGCCCTGATGTTTTAGACCCAGAGGGCGAAATAGAGGTTGAAAGAATCCACTGATCACCTCCTGAAAAAGATCCCCAAAACAAAACCCCTAGGAATATTATAGCCAGGTTCCTGAATTCTCAGATCAAGGAGAAAATACTACAAGTAGTCAGGAAGAAACAATTTCAATATTGTGAAACACAATCTTAATAGCACAGGACCTGACAGCTTCTACACTGAGGGATTGAAGGGCATGGAATATGATATTCCACAGGGCAAAACATCTGGGATTAAAGCCAAGAATCACATACCCAGCAAAACTGAGTATTTTGTTTGAGGGGAAAATATGGTAATTCAGTGGAATAGAGGACTTTCAAGCACTCTTGAGGAAAAAAGCAGAGCTGAATAGAAAATTTGACATTCAGACACAAGAAGCAAGAGATGTTTGAGAAGGTAAACAGGGAAAAGGAATCAAAAGGAACTTATCAAAGTTGAACTATTTGCATTCCTACATGGAAAAAACAATAACTGTGACTGATGAAACATTTCTCATTATGAAAATAATGGTAGAAGGGTATATGGGCATATGAATACATATGTGAATGTGTGTATATATGTTTACAGGTATACATGGATAGAGGGCACAGGTTGAATTTGGTGGAAAGGGATGCTACTTAAGGGATGAAGTCAAGAGGGGAGAGATGAAAGCACAAGAGGAAATAGGGAGAGACAGGGTAGGGTAAACTATCTCATGGAGAAGAGGTAAGCGGAAGTGGTTGCAGGGGAGGGGAAGAACAGGAAGGCAAAAAGGTAAAACCATATTCTCAATGAATTTGGCTCAGGGAGAGAATGACATGCATACTAAATGGGATATCTCGCCCTGCAGGAGACTAAGGGGAAGGGGGATGAGAGGGTGGATGATGGAGGGGAGGGCATTTTGAGGGGAGGGTAGTTTGGAAGTACCCACTTTCAAAGACTGACAGGATCAAAGTAGGGAATGGACCAGGTGGGGGGGATGGATGTGGGGGGAAATATAAGCAGTCTTTTACAATATATCTGCTATGGTAATGTTTTGCATAGGTATACATGTACAACACATACTGAATTGCTTAACTTCCCAGAGGGAGTCGGTGACAAGGGTGGAAGGGAACGGACCTGAAATTTGAAGTTTTAAATTTAAATGTTTCAAATATAAAAAAAAATAAGAAACAGAGGGGAAAATCAGTGGAAAAGGTTATGTACAGAAGACACAGTAGTCAATGTTTATAGTAATCTAATATTTGATGAACCCAAAGACCCCAGTTTCTGGGTTAAGAACTCATTTTTTGACAAAAACTGCTGGGAAATTTGGAAATTAGTATGACAGAAACTGGGCATACAACAATGTCTGATACTTTATACCAAAATAAAGTCCAAATGGGTACACAATTTAGATACAAAGGCTGCCAGATTTATGGCGAATGGAGGAATTTATGACCAAACAAGAGATAGACAACATTATGAAATGGAAAATGGATAATTTTGATTACATTAAATTGAAAAGTTTTTTTACAAAGCCAATGCAACCAAGATTATGATGGAAGCAGAAAATTGGGAAATAATTTTGACAGCCTGTGTCTCTGATAAAGGCCTCATTTTTAAAATATATGGAGAAATAAGTCAAATTTACAAGAATACAAGTCATTCTCCAATTGATAAATGGTCAAGGGATATGAAGAGGCTGTTTTCAGAGGAAGAAATTAAAACTATCGATAGTAATAGGAAAAATGCTCTAAATCACTATTGATTAGAGAGAGAGATGCAAATCAAAACAATGCTGAGGTACCACACCACACCTATCAGATTGGTTAACATGACAAAGCAAGAAAGTGATAAATGTTAAAGAAGTTGTGGTAAAGTTGGAACATAATTCGTTGTTGTTGGAATTGTGAACTGATTCAACCATTCTGTAGAGCAATTTGGAACTATACACAAAGGGCTACAAAAAATGTCAATACCTTTGACACAGCAATACCACTTCTATGGCTGTCTCCCAAAGAGATCATAAAAATGGGAAAAGGACCTGCATGTACAAAAATATTTATAGCCACCCTTTTTGTGGTCTCTCAAAACTGGAAATTGAGATGTCCATCAGTTTAAAAATGACTGAACAAATTGTAGTATATGAATGTAATGGAATACAATTGTGCTATAAGAAATAATGAGCAGGCAGATTTGAGAAAATCCTGGAAAGACTTATGTAAACTGATATTGAATGAAGTGAGAAGAGCCAAGAGATCACTGTTTACAGTGACAGTCACATTATGTGATGACTGATTTTGATAGATTTAGACGTTCTCAGCAATGAAGGGTGGCAGGGCCAGCAACCAGCTGGAGGGACCCCAGAACACCAGCAGCTGTGTCGATTCCAGAAGTATCAACATAGACATGCCTAGGACAAAGTGAAAGGTTAGTGCCCTATGGATTTTGGGACCAGTATTTGGGGCTAGAAGCCACTGAGGAGACACGCCATTTTGTAGTTTTCAGAGGCAGCTCCAGCTCCTGGCCTGCGAACTCTAGGGAGATCCAGCGATCAGTCTTGGGGGGTAATCACTCTTGCTTTAACCTCCCTGGATCTGGATTGTGATCTGGGGTGGAGGTCGGGGGTGGGTTTCCAGCTGGCCAGAAACAGAAGTTGCCCCCCCACACATTTGGGATGAAAATTCCCCTATCTGGTGGCAAAGCCATCGTGTGGCAAAAAGCCCCAAAGTCAAGTAATTAAGTGGCAACATGCCAAAGCAAAGGAAACAAATTAAACAGAAAATGCAACCCTAGACTCCTACTTTGGGGGCAAGGGGGGTCGAAGCATAGAGAGGGAAGAGGACTGTAAGGTCAGAAGTCCTGCTCCAAAAGCCCCAGAGGAAAAAACAAGCGGGTTGCAGGCCATAGAGGACCTTAAGAAGGACTTTAAAAATCAAATAAGAGAAGTGGAGGAAAAATTGGAAAGAGAAATGAGAAGGATGCAGGAAAAGTATGAAATGAGGGTCAACAGCCTGACTGAGGAAAACAACACCTTAAAAAATAGACTAACTCAAATGGCAAAGGAGGCCCAAAAGGGCAATGAGGAGAAGAATGCCTTAAAAAGTCCAATTTGCCAGATGGAAAAAGAATCTCAAAAGTTCACTGAGGAGATTCATTCCTTCAGAGTTAGACTGGAGCAAATGGAAGCTAATGACTTTGTGAGAAATCAAGATGTTGTTAAGCAGATCCAAACAAATGAAAGATTAGAAGGCAATGTGAAATATCTCATGGGAAAAATCACTGACCTGAAAATAGATCCAGGAGAGACAATTTAAAAATTATTGGACTACCCAAAAGCCATGATCAAAGAAAGAACCTAGAAATCACCCTTCAAGAAATTCTCAAGGAAAATGTCCTGATATTTTATATCCAGAGGGCAAAATAGAGGTTGAAAGAATCCACTGATCACCTCCTGAAAAAGATCCCAAAAAGAAAACTCCCAGGAATATTATAGCCAGGTTCCAGAATCCCCAGATCAAGGAGAAAATACTACAAGCAGCCAGGAAGAAACAATTTCAATATTGTGGAAACACAATCAGAATAGCCTTGCAGCTTCTACACTGAGGGATTGAAGGGCATGGAATATGATATTCCAGAGGGCAAAAGAGCTGGGAATGAACCCAAGGGTCACCTACCAAGCAAAACTGAATATTTTGTTTCAGGGGAAAATATGGTCATTCAGTGGAATAGAGGGCTTTCAAGCATTCTTGAGGAAAAAACCAGAATTGAATAGAAAATTTGATATTCAGACACAAGAAGCAAGAGATGCTTGAGAAGGTAATCAGGCAAAAGAAATCAAAAGAAACTTATCAAACTTGACCTATTTATATTCCTACATGGAAAAACAATAATTGTGACTTATGAAACCTTTCTCAGTATGAAAATAATGGAAGAAGGGTATATGGTCATAAGAATACATATGTGAATGTGTATATATATGTTTACAGTTATACATGGAGAGAGGGCATAGGTTGAATTTGTTGGGAATGAATGATACCTAAGGGGTGAAATTATGAGGTGAGAGTGGAAAGTGGCAAGAGGAGATGGGGAGAGACAGGGTAGGGTAAACTACCTCATGTAGAAGAAGCAAGGGGAAGTGGTTGCAAAGGAGGGGAAGAATAGGAAGGCAAAAAGGCAAAACCACATTCTCATTGAATTTGGTTATGGGAGAGAATGACATACATACTAAATGGGATATCTCAACCTGCAGCAGAATAGGGGGAAGGGGGATGAGAGGAGGGATGATGGATGGGAGGGCATTCTTGGGGGGAGGGGAGGTTGGAAGTACCCACTATAGAAGAGGGACAGGATCATGTAGGGAGTGGACCAGGTGGGGGGTGGGATGCCTGGGAGGGAATTATAAGCAGCCTTGTACAATATATCTACTATGATAATGTTTTGCATAGCTAGACATGTACAATATATACTGAATTACTTATCTCCCCAGAGGGAATGGGTGACAAGAGAGGAAGGAAATGGATCTGAAATTTGAGGTCTTAAGATTAAATGTTTCAAATATATATAAATACTATTATTAATACTCCTTTCCTTGAAATTGGGAGATAAGAAGTACAGGCATTGGGACACAAAGATTCACCTTCCTCTAATGGAGAGGTAGAAGGGTGTGTGGGAGAGGATAGGGGAGAGAGAAGACTGGAGGAAGCGATGTCTTGTGGGACTGCTGTTCTGGGAGGGTGGGTAGGGGAAAAACAGGGGAGGGGGGAAATGATTGTAACTCAAAATCTGGCGGAAATGAATGATGTAAAACAGAAGTTAATAAAGCATTTTTTTTAAATAAAAGATTAAAAAAAAGAATCAGGATACAAAAATAAGTCAATAAAAACCATTATCATTTCTATAAATAAATAACAAATCCAGGAAGAAATAAGAGACATTTCATTAGAAAATAGCTAATACACATAAAATATGTTCTAGTCAACATATTCAGTCACTTTCAATGTTCATATAAATACAATTGCGAAGCTCTATTTAATGAAATGAAAATGACAAACAATATGAGGGAAACACATTGCTCACATACAACATTAAAAAAAGACTTGAACGTATTGGCATAAATTAATTTTTCCATAAATTGATAAGAAAAAAAACATTTCTTTAAAACCATCAGCAAATATTATTTATAAAGGAGATAAATGAGAAGTTTTCCAAGTAAGATCAAGTGAGAAACAAAGATGCAAATCGTCCCAATATTATTCAATATTTTATTAGAAATCATAGGTATAGCAATAAGAGAAGAAAAAGAAATGAAAGGAAACAGAATAAGAAATGAGGTAACAAAACTATTTCTTTCTTTTTTTTTTTTTTGCAGGCAATATGATGACGCACTTGGAAAATCCGCAAGACTCAACTAAAAAGTTAGTTGAATCAATTAATAATTTAACAAAGGAGAAGGATGTAAAATATATCCATATAAATCATCAGCATTTCTATATGTCACAAACAAAATTTCAAGAAGAGATAGCATAAAATATTCCATTTAAAATCACTCTAGGCAATATAAAACACCTGGGAGTACAATTGCCAAAACAAACAGAAAATATTTGAACAAAATTATTTTTAAAAGCTTTTTTATAAAAAATAAAATCAGATAGCAATAATTGGAGAAATATTAAATGTTCATCGGTTGGCAGGGACAATATAATAAAAATTATCATTTTACCCAAACTCATTTGTATGTATGTATGTGTGTATGTATGTATGCATGTATACAATGCCAACCCAATTAAATTGCCAATTTTTTTTACTGAATTAGAAAAAAATAACAAAATTAATTTGGAAGAACAAGAAGTGAAGAATATTGGGGGCAGAGTCAAGATGGTGGAGTAGAAACAGAACTTCAGCGCACCTCTGGCTTCCAACTCCTCCAATTCATATAGAAAATGACTCTAGACAAACTTTGGAGCTACAGAAGCCACAAAATGACACAGAAAATCTGACCACCTGCTGAGGAGAGACTGGCAGGCTGGTAGGAAGTGGCCAGCACAGCACTCTGGGAGCCTAGATAAGCCCCACAAGAGCCAGAGGTATTAGCCTCAGGGCAGACTGACCAGCTGCCAGCTGGAAAGACTTCAGATCACCAGCAGCTGTGGTGGTTTCCAGAATTATCAACCCATAGACACTAAGGACAAAGTTAGAGGCCAGTACAGTGTGGACTTTGAGACCTGCGTATTTATGAGTGTGGTCTGGCCTTTGCTCCCAGGTGAGAAGCAGCCGAGGCTCCTTGGCTATGCAGCCACCTAGCACATGGCTGCTTCAGAGCTCCTGGTCTGCAGATTGTAAAGGACCAAGCAACTCACTCTTACTTTAACTGCTTGGATCTGGATTGTGGCCTAGTGTAGAGGTCCTGGGGCGCATGAACAATTTACCAGAGTGCGTGGAGGCTTCAGAGAGGGCACCAAACTAATAGCTTCAGCACCTGCAAAAACCCCAGTGTTTGGGATAAAGCTCCTGTTTCTGGTAGCAGAGTTCTAATGTGGCAAAAGGCTCAAAAGTCAAGTAATTAAGTAGCAACATGAGCAAGAAAGGAAGCAAAGCAAACAGAGAAATCCAACATTACACTCCTATTTTGGGGACAAAAAGGATCAAAGCATGGAACAGGAGGAAGACAATGAAGTCAGAACTCCTGCACCAAAAGCTTCCAAGAAAAATATGAGCTGGTTACAAGCTATAGAGGAGCTTAGGAAGGATTTTGAAAATTAAATAAGACAAGTGGAGGAAAAATTGGGAAGGGAAATAAGAAATATGCAAGAAAATTATTATGAAATGAGAGTCAACAACCTGACTGAACAAAATAAAACCTTGAAAAATAGACTAACTCAGATGGCAAAAGAGACTCAAAAAGGCAATGAGGAGAAGAATGCCTTAAAAAGTTGAGTTTGCAGCATGGAAAAAGAATCTCAAAAGCTCACTGAAGAGAATCATTCCTTCAGAATTAGATTGGAGCAAATGGAAGCTAGTGACTTTAGGAGAAATCAAGATACAATTAAACAGATGCAAACAAATGAAAAAATAGAAGGCAGTGTGTAATATTGCAATGGAAAAACAGCTGACCTGGAAAAGAGATCCAGGAAAGATAATTTAAAAATTATTGGACTACCTGAAAGTCATGATCAAAGAAAGAACCTAGAAATCATCCTTCAAGAAATTCTCAAGGAAAATTACCCTAATGTTTTAGAACCAGAGGGCAAAATAAAGGTTGAAAGAATCCACCAATTACCTCCTGAAAAAGATCCCAAAAGAAAAACTCCTAAGAATATTATAGCCAGGTTCTGGAATTCCCAGATCAAGGAGAAAATATTACAAGCAGCCAGGAAGAAACAATTTGAACATTGTGGAAACACAATCAGGATAACACGGGATCTGGCAGCTTCTACACCTAGGGATTGAAGAGCTTGTAATATGATATTCGGGAGGTTAAAGGAGCTGCAAAACTGAGTATCGTGTTTCAGGGGAAAATATGGTCATTCAGTGGAATAGAGGACTTTCAAGCATTCTGGATGAAAAAACCAGAGTTAAATAGAAAATTTGACATTGAGATACAAGAAAGCAAGAGAATCATGAGAAGATAAACAGGGAAAAGAAATCATAAGGAACTTATCAAATTTGAATTATTTGCATTCCTATATGGAAAATGATAATTGTAAGTTATGAAACTTTTCTTTATATGACAATATTTGAAGGGAATAGAAATGTTTTTGTGTGCATACATACATACATATATATATATATACATATATATGTCTATATAGGAGTATATATGGGCATATGAATACATACGTGAGTGTGTGTATATATGTCTACAGGTATACATAGATAGAGGGCACATGACTAATTTAATAGAAATTGATGATACTTTAAAGGTGAAAATTAAGAGGTGAGAGAGGAATATAATGAGAGGAAAAGGGGAGAGACAGAATGGGCTAAGTTATATAGAAGAGGCAAGGGAAAACTATTACAATGTAGGGGAAGAACAGGAAGGCAAAACAGAATGAGTCAACCTTATTCTCATGGAATTGGCTTAAGGAGGGAATCACATACACACTAAATATGGTATCACACCCTACAGGAGAGTAGTGGGGAAGGGGAAGACAGAGGGACTAACAGAAGGGAGGACAAGCTGTGGGAGAGGGAAGTTGGAAGCACCCACTTTTAAAAGGGACAGGATCAAAGAAGAGAATAGAACAAGTGAGGGTGAGATAGGATGGAGGCAAATATAGTCAATCTTTCACAATATATCCACTATGAAAATGTTTTGCATAGCTACACATGTCCAACCTATATTTTATTGCTTATCTTCCAAGTGAGGGTGGGTGACACGGGAGGAAGGAACCTATATTTTATTGCTTATCTTCCAAGTGAGGGTGGGTGACAAGGGAGGAAGGGAAAGAATCCTGAATTCAAAGTTTTAAAATCAAATGTTTAAAAATATATACATATTATTATTGTTATTTTACATGTAACTTGGAAATGAGATATACAGGCACTGGGGCATAAAGATCCACCGTGCCCTCCTGGAACGTCACAGGGAGAACTGGGGAAGATATGGGTGGGAGCTGATTGGGGGAGGATATGTTCAGTGGGATCACTGTTTTGGGGTGGTGGGAAGGGAAAACTGGGGAGAAAATGTGTAACTCAAAATCTTGGGGAAATGAATGATGCAAACTAAAAAATAAATGAGAGAGGAAAAAATATTTTGAAATTAAAACAAGTGAAAAATATTAAATGAATTAATGAAAAAATGTAAAGCAAAAATGTTTAGCAGTTCCAGACATTAAACAATTTTATAAGACAGTA
Source organism: Gymnobelideus leadbeateri (assembly GCA_011680675.1). NCBI lineage: Eukaryota > Metazoa > Chordata > Mammalia > Diprotodontia > Petauridae > Gymnobelideus > Gymnobelideus leadbeateri. The sequence continues at coordinate 11,727 of WOXC01005185.1, read as the reverse complement.
ACTATCCAAACTATGTGGTATTGCCTAAGAAATAGAAAAGTACATCAATGGAAAAGAATAGACATACAATTTCACAGCAGCAAATAAATATAGTGAGCTTGTATTTGACAGGTGTAAACACTTAGGTCTCAGAATAAGAAATTTTTTGGTTAAAAAAATTTGGGAAAACTGGAAAGCAGAATGGCAGAAACAGGGCAAAAACTGATATTTTACACTATTTACATAGATAAGGTCAAAATGGATAAATGATATAGATCTAGAGATTTTAAAAGAAAATTAGAAGAACATGGGACACATTACTTTTCATAATTTTGTATACATGAACAATTTAAGAATAAATGATAGACAGCATGTAACAAGAGTAAATGGGGAGCAAATAGAGAGTTAGGTGTAAAATTGATCATTTTGATAACATTAAATCAAAAAGGGCTTGGACAAGGAAGACATATATAGGCAATATCAGAAGAAAAGTAGAAAATTGGGAAATGTTTATGGGTAGTTTATCAGATAATGGTTTCATATCTAAATTAGACAAAGAACTTTGTCAAAGTATAAGAATATGAGTCATTTCACCAATTGATAAATAGCCAAAGGATATGGACAGGAAATTTACTGAAGAAGAAATCAAATCAATTTATTGTCATACGATAAATGCTCTAAATCATTATTGATTAGAGAAATGCAAATTAAAACAACCTTGATATATCATTTTACACCTACTACATGGGCTAAAATAATAAAGGGGCAAAATGACAAATGTTGGAGGAGATATGGAAAAAATAGGACACTAATTCATTGTTGGTAGAATTGTTAACTGATCTAACTATTTTGGAGAGCAATTTGTAATTATGCCCAAAGAGTTATTAAACTACCTATAGTCCTATAACCTTTGACCCAACAATACCACTACTTTATTTACTTCCAAAGGTGAATAGGGAAAAAGGAAAAAAAAACCTATATGTTCTTAAATGTTTAAAGCAGCTCTCTTTTTGGTGGCAAAGAACTAGAAATTGCAGGTTTCCCCTCAATTGGAGAATGACTAAACAAATTGTTGTATATGACTGTGATGGAATATTACTCTGCTATAAGTAATTATGAGCTGAATGATTTTAGAAAAACATGGAAAGACTTGCATAAAACAATGAAGAGTGAAATGAGCAGAAGTAAGAGAACATTATATACAGTAACAGCAATATTGTTTTAAGAATGACTTTGAGCAAATGTCATTTTGACTATTATAAATACCCAAAGTAGCTATAAAGTAGACTGATGCTATCTGCATCCATGGAAAGAACTGATAAATGAAAGTATATGTAATAAATATGTGTGTATATATAATATATGTACATATATACATATGCATACATATATGTACCTATATATGTATGTATACCTATATAATATATGTACCTATATATGTATGTACACATATATACATATATAATATATGTACCTATATATGTATGTATACATATATACATATATATGTGTGTATATATATATGTGTGTGTGTGTGTGTGTGTGTGTATGTGTGTGTATACACACACACCTATTTGTGTCTAGTGGTAGCCATAGGGAAGTAAACAAAGGAAATTTACATGATAATTTTGTTACATATTTGAAAAGAACAGCAAGTTGTACATAGTATATTTATACTTTTATATTCAATCACTTTTTATTTTACTGTGTTATTTAAATATTTCTTTTACTCCACAAATTAAAAATAAAACTAAACAAAATGTGGATTGCAATAGGAGATAACACTTTTAAGTCTAAGAATAATTTTATTGGTTTAATTTTATCAGAAAAGTCTATAAAATTCCTTATCCAGAAAAGATTTTTTAGATTGAGCACAAGATGCATAGACATTAATTCATAAAATCCTGATTTATTCTCATAAAATATTCTTGCTATTAATAACACGAACATTTGAAATGAACACTTATCATTTGTAGAGGAAATATATAAACACTTGATTTTCAGTTGTTTTCCTTCTTTTACTGAGCATCAAGGGAGTTCAGGAATCCAGAGGGCAATCTTATCTCTGAGGGATGAAACCAATTTAAGCTCACACTCTTTCAGGGATGTTACCAGGCAATTATGCTTTTGGAGCTTACTGTTAGGGGGACTCCTCATAGCAAAGAAGTGAGCCTTCTTTCCATCTTTTTCTAACCTTTAAAACATACCTCCTGACATAGTGCTTCCAACTTGCAGGTCAGTAGTGAAAATTTGGAAAAAACTTCAAACATTTTTCACCTTTTAGAAAAATGAATCCATTCATTCACTCAGTCATCCAAGAAATATTTATTAGATGCCTACTACATGTAAGACTCTATCCTAGGTGTGGTAGGGAATGCAAAAATGGTTTACAGTCCCTGTTCTCAGGGAGTTTACTATAATAATGTCAAATTTTAATGCATTTAATAATCTATAAAGTACTTTCTTCACAATAATTCTCTAAAGCAGTGAGTAAAATTATTATTTCAATACTTACATATGAGAAAATTTAGCTAACAAAAGCTTATATTATTCCAAGTGAGCCTTTGGGCTTTTAGTATTTATTCTTATGGTGACTAGGTTTGCTGTTTTTCTCCAGAGTACAGAAATAAGAGTAATCATTGGAGTGCCAAAGTCAATTTAGATGATGTTGGAAACAACTTCCTAACAAATACAGCTGTCTTAAAGGAGAAGGGTCTACCTTCAGATGTCACGGGTGCCCCTTCCTTAAAAGCATATAAAAAATGACTAGACGATGGGTATAGCATATTGAGGATTCATTTCAGGTATACATTTGACTGGAGGCTTTCTGAGGGTCCTTCTGATCCTCATATTCTGTGATTTTATGACAAATGAGAAAAATTAATGAAATGATTTGCTTAGGGGCACACAACCAGTGAGCATTAGACAAGACACTTAAATTAAGGTCTCCTGATTCTAAGACTATTCCTCTGTTCACTATACCACCTATAAGAGTATAAAGCACACCAAAATAAAACAAAATACTAAAACAAAAAAAAGTTCAACTAGATGATCCTTTCTAAAACTCCTCCTTTCTTATTATTGATAGTGCCAGAGTACAAAGTGTGAATTTATTTGATAAGCAATTAGAAACCATGGAGAGAATTTGAACAGTGGAGTGACAAGATCACAGCTGTGTGTTAGGAAAACTGTCCTAATTGTGATGTGTAGTATGGAAATGGTAGGGGTGGGGGAGATGGGACTACATAAATTTATTAGGTGGATTCTACAATAGTTCAGATGAGAATAATGATGAAGCCCTAAATTAAGATGGTGCCAATAGGAACTAAAAACAGTGGTTTGATTAACAAGCACTATGTAGGCAAAATCAATAAGAGGACCTACTAGAATCCAAGAACTGTGCAAAGTATTTTGCAAATATTGTCTCATTTGACCCTTACAACAGTCCTGCACGGTAAGTGCTATTATCATCCCTCTTTGATAGATGAAGAAACTGAGACAAATGAAGATTAAGTGACTTGTCCAGGTCACAAAACTAGTGACTGAGACTGGATTTGAACTTAGGTCTTCTTGACTCTAGTCCCAGCTCTCTCTATACTTTACCACCTAGATGCCTTGGTTACTGATTTAAGGAAGTTAAACGAGAGATAGGAATTAGAAATTACTCTAATTAAAAGAATTTTAATTGGCAGAGAAAATGATAATACCATGAACACTAGAAAATTTCATAGCTACATTTGCAAAGAATTACATTTAGATTTGGATATGAGTTTGAAATTCTGGTGATACATCTAATTGAAGATATTGATCAAGGAGTTGGAAATGCAGAAGAGAAAGCATGCATGGTGACAAAAATTTGGGATTGATAAATCACATATGAGTTATATTTGAAACCTGGGCCTGGATGAGACTTAAAAGCAAGAAGACACGCAGAAGGAGGCTAAGAATTCCAATGAAAAATCTTGGACTAGGCATATATTGAGCAAGGGAAAGATAATTCAGCAAATTAAACATAAGAGTAGTAATCAAAGAGGAACATCAATTTTTAAGATAAGAAATTGTGATCAGCTTATCATGCTAAAATTGCTGTATTGTATATTCTAACTTCATTCACCTGATTTCTTTCTAATCTTTGGGGCTATCCCAATAAAGAAGCACTTGACCTAGAGCCTAAGATTAGGAAATGGAATTTTGTTATGGGACTAGAAAATCCAGAATACTGGTAAATGTTGAAGTTTTATTTCTCTTAGCTTCTTTAAAAAAACGCTGTATTGTCTTTGGCCCAGGTTTGGTTAATTTTCTACTGAAACCTTTTCCCCTAAGATTTCCTTAGAATCATGTTTTGTCAGAACCAATAAGAAGTTTTAGGAAGATAAAGATGTAAAATTGCTCTTTTCTCTGGACGTTTCTGATCTACTCATTGTACCTGTATGTATTTCTTCTTCCAGTGGGGGTCTTGTACCATGGCAGTATAGCAATATGGATAGGATTTGTCCACGCCATAGTAAAATTTCTGCTACTCATTTTTGAAAGCTAGGCTATGCTACTTTGCTGGAAGGCATGGAGATTCTTAGTTCTATAGAAAGAATTTTACTTTATGAATTAGCTTAACCAAGGAGGAGAAATCCAGGTAGGGGTTAAGTGTATATCTATCTATCTATCTATCTATCTATCTATCTATCTATCTATCTATCTATATGTATATATTGCCCAGAAAAGGAATGAAAAGATTCAATCATATGATATAATAAATAACTGTCCTGGGTTATCAACATGCTCTATCCAATTCAATATCTTGTCCATGACGGTAACATGTAGGAATGGCTATGATAGGACTTTGGTGTTCTCCTTGATCATAGATATTAAATAAAAAATCCAATTTCATTCTAACTAATAAATTAAGCCATAATGTGTACTGCCTTTGGGTCAAAAGACCTGGGTTCAAATCCTACAAGAAGTATGCAGAAAACTGGACTTGGGTCAGAACATAAAAGCAGAATTGAGTTTGAAACTTCTATTCTTTTAATTCCTGCTATATATCTTGGGCAAGTGATATTGTCATTCTTATCTACCATTTCCTCTTCTCTATAATAAGGGATTGTTATAGATTATTTTTTGAAACATCTTCCAGATTTAATATTGTATTTCTCTAATGGACATATAATCTTAGACCAGTCACATAACTTCTTTCTTCTTCCCCTTTTTCATCTGTTAAATGATTAGTATGGTTTTAACTGGTCTCTAGGTTCCATTTTAAATCTTAAACCTATGATCAAGGAATTTATCTAAACCTTTATGAAGTTATTTATCTTTTCATTGTATAACATTTATTTGTTATAATGACTTCTTTGAGTGTTTAGGAAATCCAGAATACAAAAAAAAACTATTGAAGTTTTTTTTTTTTTCCCATTACAATTTCTTTAACTTTTCTCTTTGGCCCACTGTTACCTTTATTTCTCCTGATCTGTCAAAACTCCCCCCCCCCCACTTCAATGGATCATAATTTGTTTATTTTTTCCCTCACAATCAATGTGTAATCCTTGGTGAGTAAGTGTTTTGACACTTAATAATTAATACCTATTATAATGAACTACTACTTCCACAAATTAGTAGTATGAGTGAGTCTATCTTCAACTGGTTTATATCCTATAAATATATATTTTCCTGTCCTTGTCCTTGTCTATTTGCTTCATAGATTTATAGATGTTGCTCAAACCACCCTCAACCATCACATATTCTCTTTTTAATTTCTCCTAATACATCATCTTCGTATGCATACATTTTCCTGGTTTTCTGGCATCATGGAATATAAGCTAATAGAAGAGACAATATTATTGACAAAAATCATGGACCTTCATGATATGGGTGTCATAGACACAAACACTGCACTAATATGTTCTTAATCAAAATATCTGGAACTGTAGAGGATTGAGTAAAATAATGTCCTTTCCTGAAAGTAGGTACTAATATAGAGTTGTTGTTTTTTTAACTACTGAATTAATGGTAAGACAAAGATATTGGTAACTGTTTATAGTATGTTGATTATGAAAAGTTCACAGTCAGAAATAATCTACAAGTTTCAACATAGGGGTGGCTAGGTGGTGCAGTGAATAGAGCACTGGCCCTAGAGTCAGAAGGACCTGAGTTCAAATCTGGCCTCAGACACTTGACACACTTACTAGCCATGTGACCTTGGGCAAGTTGCTTAACCCCAATTGCCCTCACAAAAAGCAAAAAACCAAAACAAAACAAAAAACAAAAGTTTCAATATAATAGCAGGCAAATCCTTATCAAGAAAAAAAATTCACCATTGAGGTCCCTCCACATAATAGTTAAAATCTCTTAAAAATCTTCATCTTATCTCCTCAAACAAGTATTAAATTCAGTGTCTTGGGAAATAAGGTAGATTGGTATACTTCTTTTGTTCTCTTTTCAAGTATTGCAGGGAATAGTGTTTCTAGAATACACTGTATGTGTAAAATCCTCAAAGACTTTTAATAGAATTCTCTTTTTCCCTCTCTTTCCCTTTCTCAGTTCTTTCTCTCTTTGTATATGTGTGTATATATTTTTACTATAGATATTTGTTTGTTTATATCTGTGGATAGATGTATATTATAAACTAAAATGATATATACTTATGTAATAGAAATAAAAAGAAAAATCTACATGCATAGATTATGCAAATATTTATTTATAGTTAATATATTTACTATTTATATTTATTACACTTTTTATATAAATAAATATGTATAAGTTCATATAAATTATATAAATATTGTTATCATGTTGTATAGTATATGGTATAAACTATCATTACTAAATGTACTATAATGTATACCGCAACTAAGTATATAAATTATATAATTATAGTATGTAATATATATTTTATAAGCATATATCTGAACATATGTTATAGCATTTTATGTTATATAATATAGATATGTCTATATATCTATTGCATATTAAAATTTTACATGTAATAATTTGTATTATAGGTAATATATCATGTATTTTGTAATTATAGCATAATTACTATAATATAATACTATAAATATAATACTATAAAATACTATATATATATATATATGTATGTGCATGATAAGCATTGAAATGTGAAAGGAAATACGTTCAGATGCAAAAAACACTTTCCCCTTCCTAGAGGGAGTCTGAGGCTTCAAAAATTCATTTGAAAAGACCACCAAAAAAAAAAAAAGGAAAAGGGCAGCAGGTGGCACAGTGAATAAAGCACTGGCCCTAAAGTCAGGAGGACCTGAGTTCAAATCTGGCCTCAGATACTTAACACACGCACACACACACACACACACACACACAAAACTAGCCGTGTGACCATGGGCAAGTCACTTAAACCCAATTGCTATACCTTTCCCCTCCCTCCAAAAAGAAAAGAAAAGACAAGCCAAAAATGAGTTTGTCTCTTGGGCTTTCATATGTTTGTCCCTAGCTACTCATCTGCACAAAATGCCTAAAGAAAAATGAAAAGCTGGCTGATCATCCTAAAGCAAAGTGGAGAGCCTCATTTGAGGTAGGGGCTTTTGAACTAGAAAAGATTGCCGAATCAAGATGAGGCTAAACTACTCTTACATCCTAACTGGAAAGGGCAAACAACCGAGGTGTAGAACTGAGTCAAAGGGAAGATTGGCTTCTGCTGATCCTTAGCTAAGAGGATTACTTTAGTTCAAGGAATACAAAGTAGGGGCTTAGGAGCTTGTGTTACCCTCAGGGTTCTTCATAGGACCCTGAAAATAGTGTCATCCACCCTTATGTCATCCGTCTCCCTACGAAAAGTAGTTTGGTGAGTGAGCCCAACCGAAGAACTCTAGATAAAGAGAGCACGGTACTACTTGGTCAAGTCAGTAGTTAAAACAGAAAAACTGCAGCTGTCCATTGAATAGCTAGGGAGTCCAATAGATCAATTCATATAACAGAGATACCACACCCTGAGAAGTGGCTGAGTTACCTTTCTGTCCCAGCTTGGTAGCAAGAACCAAGTGACAGAATGACCTGCCTGACACTGTTCAGTAAAATTTGCCCCATTTCAAAGCAGCCTTCCTGGCCCTATCTAGTAGATGTCAAATATGGCAGGAAGCTAATGCAGCAGGTGAGCTTGCAGCTTAATCTAGTCCATCAGGAAATTGACCTATCCAGAGGAAGAAGTCATGCTCTTAGAGGATTCAGTGCAGCTGATCAGCAGAATGACATCTATCACCAATACTAAGAACATTTCATGAGTCCCTGCAGTTCCAAAACTGTGAATTGTCTTGGCCACATGTGTTTCCTTTCCTTTTACTCTACTACATTGTATTTTAAATGCGTGTCTACTCTCTCTTCCCTTAGACTTTCTTTGTGTTTGTTGAACATAAAACATCAGGCTTTTAGGACATACTTTTAAACTAGCGCTCTCGCTATACCAATTAGGTAAATATCTTTGCAAAAGAACAAATTTTCCTTACTGTTAATAAAAAGCACATTTGTGGAGGCTTGTGAGCTAGAATTAGCAGACTAGCAGGTTTCTCCATAGTTTTCTCCATAGGTCTCAGAAGTAGTAACATCCATCCATGTAGGGACCTACCACTATGAGGAGGGATTAGGCCAGCAAGCCCAGAAAGGAAAACTTATCATTGATCTTCTGAAGAAAGTGACTATCGATAATGGAATTGATAAGCAATCTTTAATCATTTAGAGCTGTTTTCCTTTATCTTACCTTAAAGAACTACTGCTGCATCCGAGGTGCTATGGCACTGTACACGTCCATCTCTCTAAGTGAAAGCAGACTTGTGGTCCAGACCAAGTTTATTCCTGGGGCACCCTAATCTCTAATGTCAGGAGTTAGGCTACTCTTTCTTATATGCTTTAATTCCTTAAATCCCTGCTGTAGGTTTACAGGAAAAAAAATTTTAATTAGATTTTTGAATCATGTTAATTTTTGAATCTTATTAACCTTTCCCCAATGGAGGTTAATAAAGTACTCAGTGTAAAATGTAAAATAATTATGGGACAGATATTTATTTCCTACATGCAAAAGAAATTGTAACACAAAAGACTTACTGTGTGCATTGACAAAACAGCTTATAAGAGATCCAGTAACTTAAAACATGACACTCTTTTCATAGATTCATACTTAAACACGAGCAAAGAACAGTTTGCAGGATTGCAGTTTAGGAGCTTTCTTTCACATTGGCTCTTCACTGTTCATATGGCTCCTGCTCTCTGGATTACTACTTGTCCTCCTAACATCCGGAGAGAAAAAACATAAAAGATACAGCATAAAACCCAACCTCAGGTGGAATAGTCAGAACTTACACTTTAGATATCATGTGCTTAGTGTTCCACAGTAATCCTGGTGGAGTATACAATAAACTACTCTACACCCAACTGTCATAATGAGAAACTCAAAATAGAAGTCAGAAGGTATGAGATCACTGAGTTTGAGCTTACTCCCTTTTAAAATTTCACTAAGTCATCACATTTCTAGCCCATCAGCCAACAAAAGCATTCTCAAATTCCAGACCTGTTAGCCTTATCACATATAGAAGCACCCAAATGGCCTCCACAGGTACTTACTCTAATTCGAGCCCACTATTAAATTTTCATTATATGTATACAAATTATTCTATTGGTTCTAGTCACTTCTGATATGAAGCTAATTAGTTCATCAAAGTCTTCCTAAGTTTCTCTGAAGCCATCTGCTTTCTAATATCATTCCACCCCCCCCATTAAAGCTTTTGTAGCTATAGTATACATGAACAGGTATAAAACAAATATATTACCCTATGCATAATGTATACTTCTGGAATTGTGTGATTCCCATACATTTTATATTTAGGTTCCATGTGAATATTGTTTTCCCTAATACAATATAAGTTCCCCATATGTATGTGTGTTGTCCTGTCCCTAGTGCTTAGCATAGTGCCTTGGGTGCTTATAAATAATTGCTAATTAATTGATTAACTTATTCTCTTTTTAGGGAAGTAATCTACTATCTGAATGGAAAGGGAAAATCAGAGCTTTGTGACCACATTCATCCTTATGGGGATTCCCCATGGCCCAGAACTAAACACTGCCTTACTTGGTATTTTCTTAGTGATCTATGCACTAACTCTGGTGGGGAACCTCTTTATCTTGCTGGTGATTAAAGTAGACTCTCATCTCCATACTCCCATGTACTACTTCCTGGCCAATCTTTCCTTCATTGATATGTGGTTCTCCACTGTCACTGTGCCCAAGATACTCATGGGCCTTCTTTCCCCAGACGGTGGTGCTATCTCCTTTCATAGTTGTGTGATCCAGCTCTATTCTTTCCATGTTCTGGGGAGCACTGAGTGTTTTCTCTACACAGTCATGTCCTATGACCGCTTTCTGGCCATCACTTATCCCCTGCGTTATGCTACCATGATGAGTGGTAAAACCTGTGCCCTTCTAGCTGGAGGCACATGGCTCAGTGGTGCTATCCATTCAGCAGCCCAGACTGCCCTAACATTCCGCCTGCCTTACTGTGGCCCCAACCAGATCCAGCATTATTTCTGTGATGCACCACCCATTCTCAAATTGGCCTGTGCAGAAACCTCAATAAATGAGATGGTGATTTTTGTGAACATTGGCATAGTGACCTCTGGATGCTGTTTCCTGATTTTTCTTTCCTATGTGTCTATTGTTCGTGCTATCTTGAAGATCCGCACAGCAGAGGGCAGACACAAAGCCTTCCAGACTTGTGCTTCCCATTGCATCGTGGTGCTCTGTTTCTTTGTGCCTGGTCTCATTGTTTATCTAAGACCTGGTTCAACTCGTGCTGTGGATAGGATTGTGGTCATTTTTCAAACAGTGATCACACCCCTGCTTAATCCCATGGTATATACACTGAGGAATAAAGAGGTAAAAACAGCTTTGCTTAGGCTAAAAGGTCACGGAAAGTTTGTACAAACTAAGTAAGCTCTGTAAATGGATTATTTTTCACAATAAAATAAACTTTTACATTTTTATGAATGGTTTATTTGTGTCATGGAGTAGTGGAAATATTTCTGATATCTAAAGTTTTGCTACCAAAAAACTCTGTGGCCTTGGGTTTTCCTCTACCAACCTCATTTTCATCATCTGTAAGATTTATGTGCAAGATATAGGCTAACTGATTTTTAAGTTTCCTTTCCACTTCTGTTTTGCATGCTTCTATAAGAGATTAAATTAGAGAATCCTGGAGTTAGTTTTATACATACATACATATGCATGTATATACAATACATATATGGATATATGTATATGTATGTATATGAGTATATATGTATACTCACAAATATATATATATATATTATATATATATGTCTGTGCATATGTATACATACTCTGCTCTGTGAGGGAGAGAGAGAGAGAGAGAGAGAGAGAGAGAGAGAGAGAGAGAGAATGTATGCCTTGGACTTAGAGGTATGGGCTCTCCTAGGCAAAAATTATGAAGAAACTCAAGATTTATTTCATTTCTTTTCACCTTCCCTATTGAAATTCTTTATTCCTCCATGTACTGGACTTCCTCCAAGCCCAGGCTCCCTATACCTTCATGTTCTTTCTACTATATTCATTTAAATGACTAATAACAAGGATTTGAAGAAAGTAAATTACTGAAATTAATTCAAACTAATTTTTAAATTGCTAGGAAAAACTAAATGTGTTACCAACCCAAGGTCATTTCTATTGGCACAAGGAATAGCCATTTAATCTACTGTTGTCAGTATTTGAGCTTCA